>VDFB02000017.1:405245645-405445915 GCA_007258455.2 Sequoia sempervirens | reverse complement strand
GCAATCTTCCATCACCCAAAATAGTTAAATTTCAAGTTTCTCAGTTTTTAAATGTTTTTACATTTTTTGGATACAATTTATGGTTTTTATTTTCTATTCCTTGGTGGAAAGATATTGCAGTTTTAGTTTCCCAGATTTGCGCCTGAAAATCTTTCGAGTTAGAGTTGAGGCACTTAGAGTTCCCAGATCGGCCCTGAAACTTGCTGAAATTAGCATATAAAATTTCAAGCGCATTATTGACTTCGTGACCTTTCCAACGGTTCAAACGGTTCGTGAATCAAAGTCCCGGATCAAAAGTTATGGCCCTGGAGAAGTTGGCGCACTTTCTAGAAGATACAATTGCAAATGTTCTTTTGAAATTTGAACTTCATGTTGTAAATTTCAGTGCCAAACTACCTAAACTCAAATTTGAATGTTGTTTTGGCTCCAAACTAAAGAGGAGCTCTATTTATGGGCGGGTTTCTAATTTTTGGTAACTTTTGGGGACAAGCTCGCATATTGTGAAAGGGTGATTCTGTAGCTTTCTGTAACTTGCATGTGCTGTAGAACTTGGGGATTTCAGATCCTTTGCATGTAAGAAGCTCCATTTTCTGAATAATAAAATTATTCTCTTGTTTGTGGGTTATTTTCTAAGTCTCGAGCTGTGCCCTCATCAAATTTTTTAAGAATGAAGTATTATAGGAATGTAATTGCATGTATGTGGGAAAGATAATTCACTAAGGTACATATGTATAAGGGTGGAGCATGATGCTCACACATTTAAAGGTCTAAACAATAGAGAACAATATTTAAAGGGTGTAGTGTAGTAAAATGCATACCCTTGCATTTTCACACTTGTTTGGGCACGCCTTGATTTATTTATTCCTATTTATGTCTTGATTGGTCCTATTTTGTGTCCACAAGCCCTATGAATTATATCTTTTTCTAGCTAATCTCAACATTCTCCAATGAATAAATGATAATTTAATGATTTTATCTAAGTGTCCCTGATTTTTTTGTTGGGACTAAAATGCCACTTAGGGCGTATTTGTCCCCCAAAGGTCTTGGGACCCTAATTTTGAGGTATCTTAATTGGGCCCCTTTTTGGTGTCTATGCCCCAAATTTCATGACATGGGACTAAGATACCACCTAGGGAGTCTTAGTCCCACTTGAGTTATTTTTGGGATTTAATTTCAAATTTTGGCAGGATTTAGCCTCCTTTGTTTAATGAATTCATATGTCAGATTAGTGTGATGTATTTTTGGGATATTAAGTGTAGATTAGTATAAATACAAGGTTCCTTCACTCACTTTTTCATTACAAGCATACAAGTCTTTTGTGAGAGCATTCATCATACCATAATTGAGTTGACAAGATAATTTAAGAGTAGTTCTTGAAGCATTTGGAGCCATTATCAAGATTCAAGTATATTATTACATCATGTGTGTTTTTGTGATAACATTTGTGATGTAGCGTTTTGATTCAAGCAAGCAAGTCAAGTCCATATCTATCAAGTTTCCCTTTGCTTCAAGATCCATATCCATTGTAGTCATTTCAAACAAGTTTGTAGAATTTACAACAAGGGTTAGGTGAGTTGTAGCATTGCATGTTGTTCATTCACCATTTCCTCCATTATTCTATTTCATTTCAAGGTTTAATTACCAACAACGGATTTGACTAAGGAAAACCCACATTCACTAACAATTCAACAACTTTTTCCTCTCTTGCATATTTGTGATTGTAGATTTAGTTTGAAGACTTGAAGATCCTTTGAAGTGCAAAGTTGTCAAGTTGCAAAATTGCATTGCAAAGTTGTCATCTTCATGAAAACTCACCTACAAGCCAAATATGAAGGTTTCAGACCTTGAGATCAAAGAAGAAGGAAGAGCAAACATCAAGCATCAAGACCACACTTAGAGATTTCAAAATTTCCAAATGAGTCTTAGACAATAGTAAAGGCATATTAGTCCTCCTAAGGGTATTTTTTAGAAGTTCTTCCAGATCCAGTGCCAACATCTAAAGATTACACATCTGCCTCAAAAAATAGCAGCAGGACTAAGACAATAATAAGGACATATTAGTCCTCCATATCATATTTTGGAAGCTTCTTTTCATTTTTTAGAATCCTCACAACATCTATAGAATTTCTAGGTACATACATCCTAACTCCCCATTGCTCAATTTCATCATTTTCATCCTTCATTTAGCTTGCATTATTAGGTTTTGTGGGTTGAATGCTTATTTGTCTTTTCCAAGCTTTTTCTTGGTGGTGAACTCCTTAAAGCTGAAAAATCCCCCTCCTAGGTATTCCTTGTTGTTAATTGACTCACCTTGTGAGGTTGATAGTCAATCCAATTAGGACTCCTAGGACATTATTGAATGAATGTGTGTGAAGAGTGGTATTATTTATCACCCCTTTTCACCATATGTTTGATTTTGGTGAACTCGACTCTTTTGAGCATTTACTTTCTGATTTGGAGTTCATGAAAGTCCTAGATCTATATTGTGTTCATTCTTCCATTGCATATTTTATTAGTGAAATTCCATCTAGGGTTTCAAATATTTGCATTAGTGAAAGTGCATATAGGTTGCATTTTTGCTCTCTTGCATCATTTCATTTAGAAAAACTAAAAAGTGCATTGTTCATCATCTTAATTGCTTTTAGAAACATTATTATTACATTCAAAATTGAAATTTTTTTCATTCAATTGCTTGTTCCTAGTTACTTTTTCTTGCATTCATTTGCACATTTTCCTATTTCTAAACATCAACATCATGAATATGCAACCTCTGAACACTGTAGAAAATCCATAATTTGTTGTTTTTTCTAAGAAAAACCTCTACTAGGACTAAAATTCCCTTCTTGGCGTCTTAGTCCCTCTTGGTTGTTTTGGCTCAAAATCCTCTCTCTACTGTTTGTTGTCTATTTTAGTTTGTAGAATTGTTGTTATTACAAATTATTTCATTTCAAGCCTATTTATTTAATCTTGCGTCATGGATATGTTCTTTGGAAAGCTTTATATTTCCTTGAAATCTTTGGTAGATGTTTCAAGCTATGCCCTTGGTAATGAACTTAATGAAATTGAACTTGCTCATGCTCACACAACTCCTAATGCATGTCCTCCTCATGATGTTGACATAATGGGAGAGGATGATGACAACAAGGTTAAAGTTCCTAAATGATTGCCTTAACAACCTTGAAGATAATGCTTCCTTTTATCCCTCCATGAAATAACCAAATCCTCCTACAATACCACCTCTTGAGATGTTTGGTTATTTACATCCTGAAATACAAGTTGAACCTAAGTTCCATACAATAGGTGAAACTAGTTCCTCCACACAAACAAATACTCAACCATTTTATGATAGCAAAGTAACAAAAACTCCAATCAATCTAGAGGAAACATATGGAAAGGGATTCATGATCTTAGGTAAACAAGGATGTGATACAACAAGTGGACATGAAATTCATCAAGTTTTAGAGCAAATACCAACTATTGAAAACAAAATAGGGTTAGGATATCAAGATCCCCTTCGCAACACAAGACCTCCTAGAGAATACCTAAAGCTTCATAGTGATGGTACAATGATCTTTGATTCCCCTCGTAATTTGAATATCCTTCTTCCTAAAGAAAAACCAATATATCATACTAATAACAAGCATAATGATAAGATTAACTCAAGACGTCTTTCCCTAATCCCATCTAGAGAAGTTGGTGAATCTAGCAAATCCAAGAGGCCCTACAAACTACAAAAGTTACAACCTCCTTGTCCACTTCCTAAAAGTGAAAGGAAACTACAATCACTTTTGAATTGTTGGCAACACAGGGGCAAACAACTGAGAGGGGGTGAATCAGTTGTCACATAAATTATACTTATTAAACTTATTCTTAGATTTGATAAATAAACATGAATGCATAAACTATCACCACATCAAAAACACACATAACACCAAGATTTTTATGTGGAAACCCTATTAGGGGAAAAACCACGGTGGAGGTTAATCCACAAGATTATACCTTGTTAAAATTATACAAATGGGGAATGCACATGCATTCAGGCACACTACCTATAGGTCACTGCTCAAATAAAAAAGGATTACTACCCAAAAGAAGACTCACTATCTTAAAATCACATCCATATTACATCCGAAAGATTTTGAACTGAGAAAATAGAATCTTCTAATGCTTGATTACAGTTCTGGTTAAGCACGTAAACACTTTCATCTGCTCACTCTTCTTCACACTTTACTTTTTCCTTCAAAAGATTATAACATTGTTCAAATGCACATAGCACACACAACATACCATCAAATGGTATAAATAATCAATCATATATATCCGCAACTAAGGATAACATCAACTACATGTCAACTTTAACAAAAAATTAAATGTGTACAAACTATCGGCCCAAAACAATAAATAATTTATCAATGTGAACCAAACAATGTTAGCCAAAATATAGTAAGGACCCAAAAAAACATGTATTGAACATGAAACACCTTCAAAAATTATTCCTCAAAGATCCGCAACATGCTACAATCACCCTATCAACCATGATCATGAAAAACATGAAATCATAGAAGAAAATCACCAGTCGTGAGAACAATGATCAATGCGGACCGACAACACAAATAGAGCATGATCTAGAAACATAAAAAAGAATCACGAATCACCATAGAAGCATCCACAACAACTTAAATTACTAGAATCACATCATCTTCTTTCAGGAACATCAACTAAAGCAACAAAACAATTGTCAGAACATAGATACTCATAACTCAATCAAATCTTCATGTGAATCCCTAAAAATTAATGTGGATAAAATAGATATACTTGTCAACATTTCCTTTAACCTACAACCTCTTATCATCAATATACTGAACTAGCCACCATACTGAACTTCACTGCATCACCGACAACCTGCAACTTATTTTATTATAATTTTCTCAATATCCTCGACATATACAGTCTTAAAGACATTAATACCAATAGTGTTGACATCAATGACAACCACATATCAACAATATCCAACAATCTCCCCTTTTGGAATTGATGGCAACATATGATGTGAAAAATACCATTCACAATACTTTCTCTTAGCACTTTCTCCCCCTTAGATTTTGACTCTTTTCTCTTCAACTCTTTCAAAAAATTTCACATGACTCATCTCCACCTTTGACATCAATGACAAAGGTACACATTATCTTTCTCCACATTTCTGAGCACACATTATTTTTCTCCACATTTTTGAGCATTTGACTACTCCCCTTGAGTAGCAGCCACCATAACATCAATTTGGATCGCAAGATATGACTATGAAATGAATGAACTGATGCAATTCAATGCATCTTAATTCTAATTAGGAGGGGTAATCACCCCTAGTTTCCCTCTAAGATACTCAAAAGTATCCTTAGGCAAGGGCCTGGTAAAGATATCTGCAATTTGTTCCTTAGTGGGCACATACTCCAATCTAACTTCCTTTTCACCCACCTTCTCTCTCAAAAAGTGAAACTTGATAGATATATGCTTGGTTTTTGAATGCAACACCAGATTCTTAGAAATGTTAATTACATTTGAATTATCACATAATATAGCAATAGGTTCATCATACACAACTTTGATATCTTTCAACATCTGCTTCATCCACAATACTTAAGTACAATTGTTAGCATCAACAATGTATTATGCCTCTACAGTAGATAAAGAAATGACATTTTCCTTCTTACTTAACCATGAAATCAACTTCTTTCCCAAAAAAAATGCATCACCACTAGTAATCTTTCTGTCATTCACATCTCTTTCCCAATTAGCATCATTAAAAGCACTCAAAGTAAGGTCATCTTCTTTAGGATACCATAGGCCAAACTCAACTGTCCCCTTCAAGTACCTGAAAATCCTCTTCACAGCTGTCACATGAGATTCCTTAGGATCAGCTTGAAATCTTGCAACAATGCATACGACATTCATGATATCAGGTCTAGTTTGAGTCAAATAGAGCAATCCACCAATCATGGATCTATATCTAGTTTGATTTGTTTTAGGAGAATCATCATCTTGTGTCAACTTACATCCGGTCACCATAGGTGTAACAACTGGATTTGAATCTTCCATACCAATATTCTTTAGCACTTCTTTCACATACTTGGACTAAGATATAAAGATCCCTCTATCTAGCTGAGTAATTTGCAATCCCAAAAAGAATTTCATTTCTCCAATCATAGACATCTCAAACTCACTTTACATCTCATCAACAAACTTCATACATAAACTATCATCTCCTCCAAAAATGATATCATCAACAAAGACTTCAACAATCAAATCTTTATCATGATCAATATTTAAATACAAATTATTATCACTAGTACCTTTATTAAATCCAAGCTTCAACAAATAATTTTCCAATCTGGCATACCATGCTCTTGGGGCTTGCTTAAGTCCATGCAATGCTTTCTTCAACCAGAAAACCATCAGTCAATTGAAATCAATCAGGTTGCTCAATATAAACTTCTTCCAGTTCACCATTTAGAAATGTTGAATTAACATCCATCTAATAAACCTTGAAGTTTTTGTTAGCAACATAAGGAAGAAATAGTCTCACAACTTCAATGCTAGCAACAAGAGAAAAATATTCTTCAAAGTCAATTCCTTCCATCTGAGAATATCCTTTACACACAAGTCTTGCTTTGTTTCTAACAACTTCGCCTTGCTCATTCAATTTGTTCTGAAAGACCCATTTAGTTCCAATTAAAATTTTGTCCTTAGGTCTAGGAATAAGAATCCATGTATATTCTTCTAAATTTGCAGTAGTTCTTCTTTCATTGCTTCCACCCAATGTTCATCTTTGCATGCTTCATTGACACTATTAGGCTCAGTCTTTGAGATCAAACAATATGCTTCTGCAATTCTTCTCCTAGTTTGAACACCTTTGTTCTTATCACCTATAATCTGATCTTCTGAATGATTTAGTATTACATACCTTGGAGTCTTAGGGTATTCTTGAATTTCAGGCTCTTGTGATCTCACTTCTGCACTTTCACTAGTTGCTTCCTCTTGGTTTTCCAGATTCACCAGAATGATCTGAACTTGATTTAGATTCTGAACTTTCTTTCCTTTATCTGAACTGTCATTATGATCGTCTAAATCATATCCACGGGTTCTAGATGGTCTAACTTTTCCTTCATAAACTTGACATTATCACTTTCAATTACTTTCCTCAATCTCTTATTATAGCACCGATAGTCTTTAATTTTAGTAGAATAACCAAAAATGATTCCTTCATCACTTCTAGCATCAAACTTTCCTATATCTTCATCTCTTTTGATATAGAATTTACTCCCAAAATTTTTGAAGTATCTAATAGTAGGCTTATGACCAAACCATAGCTCATAAGGATTCTTACCGGTATCACCTTTGATATGTACCTAGTTGAGAGTGTAAATGACAATACTCACAACTTCTCTCCAGTAGATATGAAAAACATTTCCTTCCAGCATCATGGTCTTCGTATCTTCTTCAATTGTCCTATTCTTCCTTTCCACAACTCCATTTTACTGAGGGGTCTGTGGGGCAGATAACTATCTCTTTATCCCATGCTCTTCACAAAAAGAATTAAACTCACTAGAAGTGAATTCACCACCTCTATTTGATCTTGGTCATTTAATCTTCAAAAATGTCTTTGTCTCAACCATAGCCTTAAAAATATTGAATTTCTCTAGAGCTTTATATTTTTCCCTTAAGAAAGTAACCCACATCAATCTAGAATAATCATCAATAAGTAACATGAAATACATGTCTCCTTGTAAACTTCCAACTCTAGAAGGATCACACAAGTCGGCATGCACAAGCTCCAACACTTCATTTGAACAATGTTGTTTGCTCTAGAATGAAACTCTAGTTTTCTTCCCTAACTAACATTCCTTGCATATAGTATTAGTTGGTTTTATCAACTTAGGAAGATCTCTCACTACTTGAGTAGAACTTATCTTGATAATATTGTCAAATTTTACATGGCACAATCTCCTATGCCATAACCAACTTTCATCAACTTGAGCAATCAAACAACTTTTGATAGTAGCAATTAGGTGAAAGATATTACCTTTTGTTTTCGTACCAAATGCAATCACATTTTTGGAACTCCACAATATTCTACACTTTCCATCCTTGAATTAAAGATTGTATCCCTTATCAACCATTTGTCCAACACTTAAGAGATTATGCTTCATTTCTTCCACATATAGAACATCATTAGTATTATGCTTACCATCAAGAGAAATGGATCTTCTGCCATGGATTACACTAGATTTGTCATCACCAAATCTTACAACACCACCATCATACTTTTCCAAGCTCACAAATCTACTTTTATCACACCTGTCATGTGATGAGAGCATCCACTATCAATCACCCATTCATCTTTTTCTTCAACTCTGGCAGCTAGAGCTTTCTCCACATTTATGCAACTAGCAGATTCAGTAAGTACTGGATCATTTTACTTGATAGCAATAAATACCCATTCATCCTCGCTTAAATTCCCTTTATCAGATTCATCATCTATCACACCTTCATCAACAACATAATAACACTTTCTTTGGAATCTAGGCTTGTTAGGTCTTGGCTTAGGAACTCTTTTTGGACACCATGAGGAAAAATGACCTATCTTATTGCAAGAAAAAAATTTAAGAGGCAATTTCCCTTTATACTTACCTTCTCCTCTGGCTACCCTCTTGACAATAAGTGCTTCAAGCTCATCTAGTTTTCTCTCTTCTTCTCCAATCTCTCTCATTTCCTGCTCATAATTGGACATTTTTCTAGAAATTTCTCCTAGATCATATATCTTCTTATCTTTTTCCAGAGATAGTAGCCTTGAATGCAGATTATATCTTAGGAAGAGATTCACCAAACTCACTTAACTCAAAAACAGTAAGCTTAGCAATCAACATGTCTCTAGTTACATTTTTCACAGTTCGGATCTCCTCAATAGCAACAACTATGTGTTTGTATACAGTGGGAAAGGATCTGAGCACCTTAGCAACAATATCTTATTCTTCCAATTTTCCACCAGCACATTTGATACTACACACAAGTTCATTCATTCTCTGCATAAAAGAAGTGATGTTCTCATCTTCACCCATTCTCAATGTTTCATGTTTCCCTTTCAAGCTCTGTAGCTTAGCAATCTTCACATGGGTATCATATTCATACAAATTTTCCAACTTCTTCAAGATCTCATAAGCAGTCTTCAACTCCATTAAATTTGTCATCTTGGAATCAATCAGAGCACTCAACAATGCTTCCTTAGCCTTGGTATTGTACTCAGCTTCCTTAATCTTACTTGTAGTAGAAGGACCATTATGTGGGATGATATACCTATTCTTTGTAATTATCCAGTAAGGTTCACCAATGCATCTCAAATGACACTCCATTTGATTCTTCCATAGAGAATAATTAGTTCCATAAAATCTTGGACTATCCTTCTTATATGTCGCCATCTCATATCACCTCAAGCAGTCAAGCTTCTCCGAAGGAACCCGCTCTAATACCAATTGTTGGCTACACAAGGGTAGACAACTGAGAGGGGGGTGAATTAGTTGTCACATAAATTATACTTATTAAACTTATTCTCAGATCTAATCTAAATAAAAATGAATGCATAAACCATCACCACATAAAAAACACACATAACACCAAGATTTTTACATGGAAACCCTATTAGGGGAAAAACCACGGTAGAGGTTAATCCATAAGATTATACCCTATTAAAAGTATACAAATGGGGAATGCACATGCATTCAGGCACACTTCCCAGAGCTCACTACTCAAATACAAAAGGCTTACTACCCAAAAGAAGAATTATTGTCTTACAGTCACATTTGGATTACATCCATAAGATTTTGAACAGAGAAAATAGCATCTCCTAATGCTTGATTATAGTTTTGGTTAAGCACATAAACACTTTCATCTGCTCACTCTTCTTCACACTTTACTTCTACCTTCAAAATATTAGAACATTGTTCACACACATACCATCAAATGGTATAAACAATTGATCATATATATCGACAACTAACGATAACATCAACTACATGTCAGCTTTAACGAAATATGAAATGTGTACAAATTGTCGGCCAAAAAAAATAAACAATTTATCAATGTGAACCAAACAATGTTGGCCAAAAATAGTAAGGACCCAAAATAACATGTCTTGAACATGAAACATCTGAACAAAAATTATGCCTTGAAGATCTGCAACATGCTACAATCACCATGTCGACCATGATCATGAAAAACATGAAATCATAAAAGAAAATCACTAATTGTGAGCAGAATGATCAATGCACACCAACAACACAAATAGAGCATGATCTAGAAACATCCACAAGCATCATGAATCACCACAGAAGCATCCACAACAACTCAAATTAGTAGAATCACATCATCTTCTTTCAGGAACACCAACTAAAGCAACAGAACAACTATCAAAACACAAATACTCATAACTCAATCAAATCTTCATGCAAACCTCTGAAACTTCATGTGGATAAACTAGATATACTCTTCAATAGACCCTTTAATCTGCAACTTCTTATCATTAATATACCGAGCTAGCCACCATTCTGAACTTCATGGCATCATCGACAACCTGCAACTTATTTTATTACAATTTTCTCAATATCCTTGACATATACAGTCTTAAATACATTAATGCCAATAGTGTTGACATCAATGACAACCACATATCAACAATATCCAACATGAATAAAGAACTAATAACACTACCACCCATGAATAGATTAATATTATATCCTAAAGATGTAAAAGTCCCACATTGTGCATATCTTCAAATTCTTAGACAAAGTACCAATGAATGTCATGCATTCCAATTAGTATTGAAATACTTTCACTTCGATGGCAATGATTTCCATTGAGTGATTGCATTTCCTAATCTATCTCTACTTCTTTTCATGTAACTGTTGTAGAATATTTACATTATCACCATTACATGACCTTTCCCATCACCTACCTCAACTTATCCTTGTCTTGCACTTAGTGGTGGAAACAAGTATATACCCTTTTCCTTATAAGGAACTTGTTTTTTCCCCTTAGGTTTGTTATCTACCTTTTGCTTATACAGACTAAGATTGGAAGGTGGCTGACCTACTTTAGGTTGACTTGCCTTTTCCTTACTATAATTTTTCACTATTTCCTTTTATTTTGTGTGATTGCATGTGTGTAATGTGATCCCCCATGATGTTCTATTTGATGTTTCTCTCTCTATTTCTATTCCTCTATTTGTACCTTCATTCTTCTATATGTCGTATACTTTTGCTTTTTCATTATCTTTGCTTCTCATTTTCATTTTTTTCTTGTGTTTTCCTTTTGTGGATGATGCAAGGCATGGAGACACCCTATGTCTCTTCCATGTTGACCCAAAATATTTCTCATTATCTTTATTTTTCAGTTTCATTTTTGTCTTATCTTTTCCTTTTAGGGATGATTCAATGTGTCAAGACACCCTATGTCTCTTCCATGTTGACCCAAAAAAAATTCATTATATTTTTTTTTCATTTTCATTGTTGTCTTGTGTTTTCCTTTTGGGGATGAGGCAAGGTGTTGAGACACCCTATGTCTCTTCCATGTTGACCCAAAATATTTTTGATTATATTTGTTTTTCATTTTTATTTTTGTTGTGTGTTTTCCTTTTGGGGATGATGCAAGGCATCTAGACATTTATGTTTCTTCCATGTTGACCCAAAAGGTTTTTCATTTTGTTTTCACTCTCTTTGTGTCATTCTTCTAGTTCTTTGTATTTGGTGAATGATGACAATTCTGAGCTCTCTAATATCATTGCAGCAAATACAGATACTGACCCTGAATCCATAGATCCTTTATGTGTTTCTAGGGGGAACTCTCTTTTCCTTTTTCCTCTTCATGTTTTGGATACTTTAGAGTAATTTCTCATAGTGTGGTGTTACCAATTTATTTTAAGTGGGGGCATACATTGGAATTATTGTGGCATGATTTCATTTTCATTTTTTCTTCCTTTTCATGTTCCTTGACGTGATTTTCTTACTTCATGCAATGTGTTTTTACTCTATGTGGTGACATTGGGAGTAATTTCCTTCAAGATCTTGATCTATCTTAGCATATTACATTCCTCTTAGTGGTGATGTGACACACTGCATTCCCTAAGTTGTGAATCTTTTATCCTTTCATTGGCCCTCTCTTGGAGACATTAGGAATGATTTCCCCTAAGAATAAGACCTCACATGAACTAAGTAAAATCTCTTTGAACATCCCTCTTTCTTGTTACATTTTCCTTTTACACCTTATTAAATTCATGGAACCTATATGGCTTTGATATGGTCCCTTGGGGCTCACCTAGTGAACACTTAGCTAAACACTAGCCCTTGTGAACATGCATTTTTGTACCTTATTAAAGTCATGGAGGTATGGCTTTGACGTGGTCCCCTAGGGCTCAGCTAGTGAACACCTAGCTTCATTAGCCCATGTGAGTGTGTGTTTTTCTTTTAGTCCTTATCATAGTCAAGGGGGTATGACTTTGATATGGACTTCCTGGGGATCACCTAGTGGACACCAAGCTTCACTAGCCCTTTTGAGCATGTTTTTTTTTTACATAGTGGACAACATGTTCCACTTGTAAACCTTTTGCAAAAATAGCCTAGACCCAGTCCACCACATTGGATGGCCAGTCAAAGCTTGATCCATTGCATTTTTCCTTTTTCTTTTCCCTTTTTTTTCTATCCTTGATGGTGTATGTTTGTAATCTAATTATGGCGTCATATATCATCTGCATGTGTATTCCTTTGTGCATTTGTACATTTGAACCCCTCTTGATTCTGTGGTTGGCTGATTTAATGTGAATTTGAAGCAAGTTCATCCTCTCACTATAGTAGATAAATGTAGTATAGTAAAATGCATACCCTTGCATTTTCACACTTATTTAGGCATGCCTTGCTTTATTTATTCCTATTTATGTCTTGATTGGTCCTATTTTGTGTCCATAATCCCCATGAATTATATCTTTTTATAGCTAATCCCGACATTCTCTAATGAATAAATGATAATTTAATGATTTTATCTGAGTGTCCCTAATTTTTTGGTTGGGACTAAAATGCCACCTAGGGCATCCTTTTCCCCCAAAGGTCTTTGGACCCTAAATTTGAGGTATCTTAATTGGTCCCCTTTTTGGTGTCTCTGCCCCAAGTTTCATGACTTGGGACTAAGATGCCACCTAAGGAATCTTAGTCCCCCTTGAGTTATTTTTGGGATTTAATTTCAATTTTGGCAAGATTTAGATGCCTTTATTTAATGAATTCATATGTCATCTTGGTGTGATTTAATTTTGGGATATTAAGCATAGATAAGTATAAATACAAGGTTCCTTCACTCATTTTTTCATAACAAGCATACAATTATTTTGTGAGAGCATTCATCATAGCATAATTGAGTTGACAAGAGCATTCAAGAGCAACTCTTCAAGAATTTGGAACCATCATTAAGATTCAAGCATATTCTTGTATCATGTGTGTTGTTGTGCTAATATTTGTGATGTAGGTTTTTGATTCAAGCAAGCAATTCAAGTCCATATCTATCAAGTTTTCCTTTGATTCAAGATCCATATCCATTCTAGCCATTTCACACAAGTTTACAAACTTTACAATAAGGGTTTGGTGAGTTGTAGCATTGCATGTTGTTCATTCACCATTTACTCCATTATTATATTTCCTTTCAAGGTTTAATTACCAACAAGGGGTTTGACTAAGGAAAACCCCCATTCACTAACAATTCAACAAGTTTTTCCTCTCTTCCATATTTGTGATTGCAGATTTAGTTTGAAGACTTGAAGATCCTTTGAAGTGCAAAGTTTTCAAGTTGCAAAGCTGCATTGCAAAGTTTTCATCTTCACGAAAACTCACCTACAAGACAGTTTCAGACACTGATATCAAAGGAGAAGGAAGAGCAAACATCAAGCCTCAAGACCACACTCAGATATTTCAGAATTTCCAAATGGGACTAAGACAACAATAAAGGCATCTTAGTCCTCCTACTTGGGTACTTTTTAGAAATTATTCATATTGAGTTCTGATATCCCAAGATTCTGCATCTGCCCTAAAAAACAATAGCGATACTGAGGCAACAATAAGGGTGTCTTACTCCTCCATAGCATATTTTGGCAGCTTCTTTGGATTTTTGGATTCCTCACAACATCTCCATACTTTCTAGGTACATACATCCTTACTCCCTGTTCCTCAATTTCATCATTTACATCCTTCATTTAGCTTGTATTACTAGGTTGTTTGAGTTGAATGCTTATTTTTCTTTTCCAATATTTTTCTTGAAAAAGCCCCCTCTTAGGTCTTCCTTGTTGTAAATTGAATCACCTTGTGAGGTTGATATTCAATCCAATTGGGACTCCCAGGACATTATTGAGTGAATGTGTGTGAAGAGTGGTATTATTTATCACCAATTTTCAACATATGTTTCAAAGGGATTGAATAGTTCAACCATTTTAAACAGAAAGGATGCATTAGTTAGGATCAAAGTATGTGTAATCATCCATCTAATGAAGTGAGAGAGCTCTAAGTGGTATAATACATGAGTCATGTGTTAATTCATAATGTATAATGATGACAATAGGTAGTATCATGAAAGAATATATAAACTTATATCTGGTTTGAGGTTAAAGATGGATAGCCTAATTAATATGCATGATATATGTCATACATGAGGAGACACTAGTTTATAATATATCATAAATAATCCAAACATGTGTCATGATAAATAAATATTTCTCACGAATAAATGCATTAATCTTTATGTGTTTTATATGAAAACATGTTACTAATGTAAGAAAAGGGTTTTAATAAATATAACACACAAAAACTAGGCAATATTATTCATAGGTCAACTTTCACTATACAATATGTATGCCATTATCAATAAGATAGTGATAACTTAATAATAGAAACCATAACACCCATTGTATAAAAGTTGCAAGATTTTGTACGAAGTTATAAAATGACTGGTAAATACTAACATGCCATATTCATCTACATATTTACCATCAATATTTTAGTATATTTGGATCTTTATATCATTCATACATTTTGATGAAATGGTGGTTAAATGGAGTATATTATGAACTCACATAAGGTAGGGTGATTCCATGGAAATTGTGAGTCAACCTGAAGCCCTATATTTTCATGATTTAGTTAAACTATTCAAATTACAAATGAAATGATGGATTTTGGTACCCAAATCCTTCCTTGCTCTTTTAGGGTTTTTCACTTAAAAGGGGAAAGATGGACCAAAATGCACAATGTTTCAATCAAGATTAAAGTAAGGATGGATTGGATATTTATGTGAAGTGTGTTTGGATGTGTTTGAATGCTTACAAATGCAAATAAATGAATATAAGCTAATCTAATGCAAGATGCTGGAAAACACAGTGTTGATTGCAAATATGAAATAGAAACTTAAATGAATGATAACAAACATTGATGAAACTAAACAAAGTGCACCTAGAGGTAAATTACTATTGATGGAAGGTTCTAGAATGTTCCAATAGTCACTGTTAATGGCCACTGGGACTGATTCACCATGCCTAGTGAATTAGTCCTACTTCTGATGAAATGTCCTAGAAACAAGTTTATGACTGTTGAGAGCTAAATTCTAAAAAAATCACTTTTTAGGCCTACAGATGGGACTCATTTACCATGGGTGGAAAATTAGTCCACATACAATAATCAACAAATTCAAGAGTTGATTTTGTGGAGCTAGATCTACACTTCTGCTTCCTACAGGTGTTCACTTCTGAAATTGTTGGATTCAGGTCTAAAAGTGACTTTTTGTTGATTCTTTGACTTGTTGAATGAAGAGAGGATTTTAAAAACCTTGAAACTTGATATTTAATTATTTCCAAGCTTCCAAAGGACCTAAATCTACAAACACACAAGAAGAGAATGTGGAATATTGATTGTTAGGGTATGGGGGTTTTCAATGTTCAAACCCCATTTAGGTAATTAAACAAAAATGATGAAAGAAAGTAATGAAACATGCAATGACGGAATAGATTAAATTTTTGTGATGTTTGATCTTGAAATTCTACAGCATAACATGAAGATATAACCCTTTAATGTCTTTAGAAGCTTTCTTGATATCTTGTAATGATAAAACCCTAAGTTGCTTGTCTTGAGATGAAAGCTTTGTAGATGAATGAATGATGAAAAATAAGAGATGGATAAGAGATGTGAAATGAGGAGAAAAATACATATTTATACACACATGTACCTTAGTAACCCATTAATACCTAATCATAGGCCGACATGAAGCAAAATTAAACTCAAATTTTACTTTTTTTCCCGCTCAAAGGTCAAAATTGGGCCAAATGGGACTCATTTTCCATACATGGCAAATGGATCCCACCTAGATGGGACTAATTCTCCATGCATGGCTAATGGGTCTCACAATGGCTATTTTGACAACTCAGATGCCAAGGACTAAGTAAATAAGGTCTAAAATGCAACCTTGTCGGGTGTTTGATCAAATTAAGCCTCGGGATGCAAAATATGGGTTAAGAGGGGCCTATTAATGATGACGTGAATGTAAAATAGGGCTTGGGACACATAAATCAATATGAAATTGTGATTAAATACACTTTACAACACTAAAATGAGGTCCATATAGCCTAGGAAGGCACAAGAACCAATGTGAATGTGCAAGACACATTACAACACTAGTTTATCATTAAGTTTATTTTACACACCTTCTAGATTGATGTAATAATGTTATTAAACACATTTTATAATGTTGAATCAGGGATAAATAGGTTTGTTAGGTCTAGAAAAGCATGAAAGTCCTTTACAAGACTTTATAACACCTTTGCAAGACGTCATTAAAAACATGTTATTCAATTTGAAAGGGTCCAAGACCTAATGTGGATGCATAAAATGCCTCACAACACTATATTAAGGCCTCATTAACTCCAATTGATTATGAATTAATCTCATGTCAAGCAAAGGGTCCTTTTTTCTATGACACATTTAGCCCCCACTTTAGTGAGAGGATGAACTTGCTTCAAACTCACACTAAAGTAGACATTCAAGAGAGGTCTGTATGTACCAATGTAGATGAAAAAGAAGATTAAAGTAGGTGGCCAAGCCCCTAGGATCAAAGATCCTAAGTCAAGCTCCAAATATAAAAAATCATGCAATGGCAAGGAAGAAGGGCTGAAAAGGATGGATCAAGCTTCGGTCGTTTATCCAGCTAGTTGTGGATCAGATCTTGGATGTCTTGTTTGAAAAAGAGAATGTGTATTGACTCTGGGGTGACAAATAATATCACGGTCCACTAGGTGAGAAGGCCTAAATGTAATCACTATGGGGCCATTAAACTAGTTGTCTACGGGGTGAGGAAGCCCACAAGGTAAGATACATATGCTAGTTGGTATGCACTCACAAACACAAAGGTGCCGCTAGATTTGCTTCTTTCTCAACCATTTCAAGGTTATACCTCCTTATAACTTTAACAAGGTGCCACAATAAAATGCTTATGAACAAAAATAAAAGGTACCACAGTCATGCAAGTTGCATTATGCAAAGTGGCAAAAGATGCAAAAATGTAAAATGCAAAAAAGTAAAAGTTTAAAAGTGTTAAGTGTAAGAATGTTCGAAGGAAACTTTTTCAATTCAAGCAATGTCAGTCACTTAGGAAACATTGTGTCTAATGTCTCCAAGAGAGGACCAATCAAAGAATAGTATATTCACAACTTAGGGGATGTAGTGCATTGCATCAGGCCACCAAAAGGAATGAAATATGTTGAGATAGATCACACTTATGAAGGACATCACACCTAATGTCATCCACAAAGTGATGAGAAAATCACATAAACGACAAGGAAACACTAGGAACAAATAAAAAAATGAATTATTGTATAGTATGCTCCCTAATTTAAAGGAATTGTTAACACTAGTACTGTGAGAAATTATTTTAAAGTAGAGAGGAAAAGAAAATGCAATAAGACATGAGATCCAACCTGGAAAAATCTATGCCAAGGCATATGTTTCTGAAGTTAGGTTGTGTCATGTCAATGAAAATGAAAAAAGAGAGAGGTAGTATGTCACATGCAAGTCAATCTTAAGAGATGCCATCTGCATCCTAAGCTTGCTCTTGATATGTTCCTGAAAGGTTAACAATTAGCCAAAAGAGACAATGACAAGTGACATACAAGGTCAAGGTTATCGAACCCCTTGCCCTCATTGAGTGTAGGATAAAGGTGAGCCTGAAATGGATGATGGTATGCTGCCCCTTGCGATGTATGTAAAACATGCAATGGTGAGTATGCTATGATCCTACAACTATTGCATGGCAAGGAGTAGTAACTAATGTTATTTATGTGAATAAGGAAGAACCTTGGAAGAGTCTTGTGTGATAGTATTGATGTTGAGTGAAGGTTTGGTGACCTTGGTCGAAGGAGAATAACCAAGACCATGAGTTGTTTGTTGTGTGTTAGGCTCTATAGGGTTACAGATACCTTGTTCTCGAGCACCACATCCTTTTCCACTATACCCAAGTTGTTACATGAGGTCATATCCAATTCAATAAATATTTTTTAGTGCTTCAGAATCAGGTGGTTGTTTGTTATTGTGTTCATCAAAGGTTATTGTGGAATTTGTGGCATTGTTTAAAGCGGTTGAGGTGGATGATTTCATAATGTTATCTGAATTTTGCGTTTATATGATGGTTGGTTGTTCTTGTTTCTCATCATTCTTTTGTGTGAGTATGTATTCGCCGATAAATGAGGGAGTGAATTCTAAGGATCCCCAATTGTCACCAAATAATTTAGATACCGATTCTATATCATTGTGTTCAATTTCAAGAGGGTATATGTTGGAGGTTGGAATTAATGTTTTCAAAGAACGTGTAATCACTTTCTCAAGGTGCACGCAACTTTCATGCTCAGGATCTGCTTCAACTTGATAAATGTTATTCTTATAGACATATTTCATTATACAATGAAGGGTTGAAGGCACTGCATTCATCTCATGAGTCCATGGTCGGCCTAAAATAAGATTATATGAAAGATCATAAGGCATCACATGGATAGGAGTTTGCAAAGTAACCACTCCAACCTTAATAGGTAAAGTGATTAGACTGAGTGGTTTCTTTATTGTATTATCAAATCCTTGAATAGAGATGAAATAAGTTATTATTTGTGACCTATCAACATGTAATCAATCAAGGAGACTCACACTACACACATTAAGGGTAGAACCATTATCTATGAGAGTGCATTTGATACTTGTGTGATCAAAGTAAGCAATTATCAGGAAGGCAACATGTTGTTTATGCAGCTCCAAAGGAGGTAGCTCATGTTGATGGAAGGTAATGTCAAGATTCTTTTTGTGGATGAGAGTTACCATATATCATTTGCAGTTGTACCAGGAGGAATTGTGGTTTGTTTTAAGGCTGTTTGAAGAATGTTGTAATTTGGTGAGTTTTGAAGTAAATCCCAAAGGGAAATCTTTGGAGTATTCTTTAATTGTTCAACAAGATCATACTCCTTTGTGTGTGGGCTATAGTGAGGAGCACTAGGCGGATTAGGTAAAGGTAAAGAGGGTGGGGATTTTTGTGGTGGTTGCATATTATTTCGAGTATTATATGTATGACAAATGGTATTATAACTTGGTTTATGGAATACATTAGTTTGAGGTGGGAAGAGGGTGTAGTGATGTTTATTGGAAGGATGGAGCGGATGTTAAGGTGGGTAAAGTGTGTAGGGAGGTTTATTGGAAGGATGAAGTTTATGTGAGGGTGGGTAAAGGGTGTAGTGGGGTTGAATATTGTTAACATCCCCTAACAAGTGAGATTTTTCATTGTCTTTTAAGGGCATGTTATCTTTGTGTTGGATCATAATATCCTCCCTAGAAGGAGAGTTTATAGGAGAACAACAAACCACATGTTTGTGACATTTAAGGTTTGGTTCATCCAAAATAACTTCATCACAACCAAGGGAGTTATGAACCGTTGAATGTGTTTGATTATTGATAATGGGGGGATTAGGGGAAGACTTTATGAAATCATTCACTATTATTAATGTCTTCTTCTCTAGTTCCATATTATCTACCCTAGTAGGAGAGCTTGTAATATGTTCATTTAACATTGAAATGTGTAAAGTAGCTTCATCACAAGTGGGAGAGGCATCAAGATAAGAAAAAGCATCACATTCTTATTTTCAATGATTGGATCCTTTTGATTAAGTATGTATTCTTGGATGGGGGAAACATTAGGAAAGGGAGCAAGAAGATTCTCATGATTATCTTTTATTACCTCCCTTTTTCCAATAATGTCTTCCAAAATCGGGGAATAAAAATAAAGAGGATTGTCATAGGTTTTAAAGATTTGGTCATCTAATGTCAACATATCCTCCTCACAAACAATGTGATTGCCATGATTACTCACAAAAATATTCTCACAATTAGGGGAGGAGTTGGGAGGTGAATCTATGGTCTCATTGTTATGTTGTGTGATTTTCATGATTACATAGTGTGATATCCTCTTATTTAGTAATGTTATGTCTAATAGGAGAGGTAAGAGGATAGAAACAACTCAGATTGTCACAACTCTCATTAATTGGATCTTCGAGCACTGAAACGTCTGCTTCACAAGTGTGAGAGATAATAGGAGAAGAACAAATGTAAGTGTTATGAATATCCAAGGTTTGTTTCACTTAACCAACCTCATCCACAAAAGTGGAACTAGGAGAGGGATCTATGACAAACAAAAAGAGATGGGAAAGGGCCTCATATTCATATGCTTTTAACAAAAGTTGCTTACAACATGCAGTAATATTTAAAAAAAGAACATGGAAGATGAGAACTATAGAATTTTGTAATGAAAACATGATGGAATGATTAATCTACAATCTTGAAATGTAACAATGCAGAAGCAAAGATGCAAATGAAGAATAATCTTTCAGATTTCAAAGATGACAATTGACTGATTATGATATGTAACAAGATGAGAATGCAAACTTGAAATGGAAACCATGTGTGAAATGAGCTAATTAAGGCTAGATTTTTTGAAATGCATGTTACAAAAATGCAACTATTTGATATAGGTAGGTTAGGGTACCAAACAAAAACTGAAAAATAGAGTTCTGAGTTCTGTACAATGTTGTTTCAAGGGTCAGAAGGGACTGATTCGCCCAGGGTGGCAAATGAGTTATAGTATGGACTTTCTTCAAAAAAATTAGAATTTTTTTTTATTTATTCTTATGAATTGTGAGTGTTATAATGCGGACCTAAGTCAAAAATGCAGAATTTCAAAACTTTTTAATGATTAAAGATGCAAAAATGCAACCATTATGCACTTTTACATATGCAAAGATGAAACTCTAGAATGTAAGAAACTAATGCAAAATGCAATGCAAGAAATTCTAGAATGATTAATGCAATACAAAATTAGAAAGGAGGGTATTACAACAATAGGTTCACCAAAATGAAATGAAGGATTTTGGTACCCAAATCCTTCCTTGCTCTTTTTGGGTTTTTCACCTAAAAGGGGAAAGCTGGACCAAAATGCACAATGTTTCAATCAAGATTAAAGTAAGGATGGATGGGATATTGATGTGAAGTGTGTTTGAATTTGTTTGAATTCTTACAAATGCAAATAAATGAATATAAACTAATCTATTGCAAGATGCTAAAAAACATAGTGTTGATTGCAAATATGAACTAGAAACTTAAATGAATGATAACAAAAATTGATGAAACTGAATAGAGTGCACCTGGAGGTAGATGATTGTTGCTGGAAGGTTCTAGAATGTTCTAGTAGTCACTATTAATGGCCACTAGGACTGATTTTCCATGCATGAAAAATTAGTCCTGCTTCTGATGGAAAGTCTTAGAAATAGGTTTTTGACTATCAGGAGCTAAATTCTGATGAAACCAATTTCAAGGCCTACAAAAAGGACTCATTCTCATGGGTGGTGAATTAGTCCACCTATAGGAATCAAAAAATTTGGGAGTTGATTCTATGGAGCTAGATCTGTACTTCTGCTTCCTATAGATGTCTACTTCTGAAATTGTCAAATTCAGGTCTGAAAGTAACTTTTTTTTAATTCTTTGACTTGTTGAATAAAGAGATAAATTTAACAACCTTGAAAATCAATCTTTAATGATTTCCAAGCTTCTGAAGGACCTAAATCAGCAAACACACAAGAAGAGAAGGAGAAATATTGATTGTTAGGGTATGGTGGTTTTCCTTGGTCAAACCACGTTTAGGTAATTAAACCAAAATGATGAAAGAAAGTAATGAAACATGTAATGATGGAATATATTACCTTTCCATGATGTTTGATATTGAAAGTATTTAGCATAACATGAAGATTCAACCCTTGAATTTCTTTTTAAGCTTTCTTGATATCTTGTAATGATAAAACCCTAAGTTGCTTGTCTTGAGATGAAAGATTTATGGATGAATGAATGATGAGAGATAAGAGATGTAAAATGAAGAGAAAAATACATATTTATATACACATGTGCCTTAGTAACCTGTTAATACCTAATCACAGGCCAACATGAAGCAAAATTAAACTCAAATTTCACTTTTTTTCCCCGCTCAAAGGTCAAAATTGGCCCAAATGGGAATCATTCACCACACATGGTGAATGGGTCCCACGTGGATGGGAATGATTCACCATGCATTGTGAATGGGTCCCACAGTGGCTATTATCACAACTCAGATGCCAAGGAATAAGGAAATAAGGTCTAAAATGCAACCTTGTTGGGTGTTTGATCAAATTAAGCCTCAGGACACACAATATGGGGTAAGAGGTGCCTATTAATGGTGTTGTGAATGTAAAATAGGGTTTGGGACACATAAATCAATATGAAAGTGTGATTAAATAAACTTTACAATATTAAAATGAGGTCCACATAGCTTAGGAAGGCACAACAACCAATGTGAATGTGCAAGGCACATTACAACACTAGTTTATCATTAAGTTTATTTTATAAGCCTTCTAGATTGATATAATAATGTTATTAAACACATTTTATAATGTTGAATTAGGGAGAAATATGTTCATTAGGTCTAGAAAAGAGTGAAAGTCCTTTACAAGACTTTATAACACCTTTACAAGACGTCGTTAAAAACATGTTATTCAATTTGCAAGGGTCCAAGACCTAATGTGGATGCAAAAAATACCTCAAAACACTAGATTAATGCCTCATTAAGTCCAATTAATCATGAATTAATCTCATGTCAAGCAAAGGGTCCTTTTTTCTAAATCACATTTAGCCCCCACTTTAGTGAGAGGATGACCTTGTTTCAAACTCACACTAAACTAGACATTCAAGAGAGGTCCACATGTACCAATGTAGATGAAAAAGAAGATCAAATTAGGTGGCCAAGATCCCAAGATCAAAGATCCTAAGTCAAGCCCCGAAGAGACAAAATCATGCAATGACAAGGAAGAAGGGGTGAAAAGGATGGATCAAGCATTGATCATTTTCCCAGCTAGTTGTGGATCAGATCTAGGCTGTCTTGTTTGAAAAAGAGAATGTGTACTCACTCTGGGGCGAAAAATCACATGACGGTCCACTGGGTGAGAAGGACCAAATGTACTCACTCTAAGGCCATAGAACTAGTTTTTTTTATGGGCTGAGAAAGCCCAAAAGGTAAGATACATATGCTAGTTGGTATGCACTCACAAACACAGAGTTGCCGCTAGGTGGGCTTCCCGCTCAACCATGTCAAAGTTATACCTCCTTATAACTTTAACAAGGTGCCACAAGAAAATTCTTATGAACAAAAAGAAAAGGTACCACAATCATGCAAGTTGCATTATGCAAGGTGACAAAAGATCCAAAATGCAAAAAATGTAAAAGTGTAAAAGTGCTAAGTGTAAAAATGTTCGAAGGAGTCTTGTCCAGTTCATGCAAGGTCAGTCACTTAGGGAACATTGTGTCTAATGTCTCCAAGAGAGGACAAATCAAAGAATAATATGTTCACAAATTAGGGGATCCAATGCATCTCATCAGGCCACCAAGAGGAATTTAATATGCTGAGATAGATCGCACTTATGAAGGACATCACACCCAATGTCATCCAAAAATTGACAAGCACATCACATAAATGACAAGGCTGCACTAGGAACCAAGAATAAAAATGAATTATTGTATTGTATGCCCCCCACTTTAAAGTAATTTCTAACACCAGTACTGTGAGCAATTACTTTAAAGTAGAGAAGAAAAGAAAATGCAATAAGACATGAGAGCCAACCTGGAAAGCTCTAGGCCAACTCATATGTTTCCAAAGTTAGGATGTGTCATGTCAATGAAAATGACAACAAAGAGAGGTAGTATGTCACATGCAAGTCAATCTTAAGACATGCCATTCACATCACAAGCTTTCTCTTGATATGTTCATGAAAGGTTAATGATTAGCCAAAAGAGACAATGACAAGTGACATACAAGGTCAAGGCTATTGAACCCCTTGCCCCCACTGAGTGCAGGGTAAAGGTGAGCCTAAAATGGATGATGGTATGCAACCCCTTGCATTGTATGTAAAACATGCAATGGTGAGTATGCTATGATCCTACAACTATTACATGGCAAGGAGTAGCAACTAATGTTATTTATGTGAATAAGGAAGAATCTCGGAAGAGTCTTGTGTGATAGTGTTAATGTTGAGTGAAGGTTTGGTGACCTTGGTCAAAGGAGAATAACCAAGACCATGAGTTGTTTGTTGTGTGATAGGCTCTATAGGGTTGCAAATACCTTGTTCTTGAGCACCACAAATTTTCCACTATACCCAAGTTGTTTCATGAGGTCATACCCTTTTCCATAAATCTATTTCAGTACTTTGGAATTGGGTGGTTGTTAGTTATTGTGTTCATCAAGGTTTATTGTGGAGTTTGTGGCATTGTCTAAAGTGGTTGAGGTGGATTATTTTGAAAGGTTATCCAAATTTTGTGTTGACATGATGGTTGGTTGTTCTTGTTTCTCATCTTTCTTTTGTGTGAGTATGTATTTACCCATAAATGAGGGTGTGAATTCTAAGGATACTGAATCATCACCAAATAATTTAGATACTGATTTTGTATCATTGTGTTCAATTTCAAGAGGGTCTATGTTGGAGGTTGTAATTAATGTTATCAAAGGACGTGTAATACCTTCTTCAAGGTGCAAGAAACTTCCAAGCTCAGGATATACTTCAACTTGATAAATGTTATTCTTATAGACATATTTCATTATACAATGAAGGGTTGAAGGCACTGCATTCATCTCATGAATCCTTCATCGGCCTAAAAGAAGATTATATATGAAGATTGTAAGGCATCACATGGATAAGAGTTTGCAAAGTAACCTCTTCAACCTTAATAGGTAAAGTTATTACATCGAGCAATTTATTTGTTGTATTATCAAATCCTCGAATAGAGACAAAATCAATTATTATTTGTGACCTATCAACATGTAATCAATCAAGGAGACTCACACTACACACATTAAGGGTAGAACCATTATCTATGAGAGTGTGTTTAATACTTATGCAAATGAAGTGAGCAATTATCATAAAGGCATCATGTTGTTTATGCAACTCCAAACAAGCAAGCTCATGTTGATGGAAGGTAATGTCAAGATTTATTTTGTTGATGAGAGCTCTCACATCATTCAAAGTTGTACCAGGAGGAACTATGATTTGTTTTAAGGCTATTTCCATAATGTTGTTGTAATTTGGTGAGTTTGGAAGTAAATCCCAAAGGCAAATCTTTGCAGGAGTATTCTTTAATTTTTCAACAAGATCATACTCCTTTGTGTGTGGGATATAGTGAGGAGCACTAGGAAGATTGGGTAAACATAAAGAGGGTGGGATTGGTTGCGGTGGTTGCGTATTATTTTGAGTATTCTATGTATGAGAAATGGTATTATAACTTGGTTTATGTGATACATTAGTTTGAGGTGGGTAGAGGGTGTAGTGAAGTTTATTGGAACAATGAAGTAGATGTGAAGGTGGTTGAAGTGTGTACCGAAGTTTATTGGAAGGATGAAGTTTATGCGAGGGTGAGTAAAGGGTGTAGTGGCGTTAAATATTGTTAACATCCCATAACAAGTGAGATTTTTCATTGTCTTTGAAAGGCATGTTATCTTTGTGTTGGATCATAATATCCTCCCTAGAAGGAGAGTTTATAGGAGAACAACAAACAACATGTTTGTGATATTTAAGGTTTGGCTCATCCTAAATAACTTCATCACAACCAAGGGAGTTATGAAGGGTTGAATGTGTTTGATTGTTGATAATGGGGAGATTAGGGGAAGACTTTATGCAATCATTTGGTGTTTGTAATGTCTCATTCTCTAGTTCCATATTATCTACCCTACTAGGAGAGCTTATAATATGTTCATTTAAGGTTGAAATGTGTAAAGTAGCTTCATCGCAAGTGGGAGAGGTATCAAGATAAGAAAAGGCATCACATTCTTGTTTTTCAATGATTGGATCCTTTTGATTAAGTATGCATTCTTGGATGGGGGAAACATTAGGAAAGGGAGCATGAGATTCTCGTGATTATCTTTGATTACCTCCCTTTTTCCAATAATGTCTTCCAAAATAGGGGAAGAAAAATAAAGAGGATTGTCATAGGTTTTAAATATTTGGTCATATAATGTCAACATATCCTCCTCACAAACAATGTGATTTCCATGATTACTCACAAAAATATTCTCACAAATAGGGGAGGAGTTGGGAGATGAATCTATTGTCTCATTGTTGTGTTGTGTGATCATCATGATTACTTAGTGTGACATCCTCTTATATAGTAATGTTATGTCTAATAGGAGAGGTAAGAAGAGAGAAACAACTCAGATTGTCACAACTCTCATCAATTGGATCTTCTAGCACTAAAATATCTACTTCGCAAGTGTGAGAGATAATAGGAGAAGAAAAAATGTAAGTGTTATGAATATCCAAGGTTTCTTTCACTAAACCAACCTCATCCACAAAAGGGGAACTAGGGCATGGATCTATGGCAAACAAAAAGAGAGGGGAAAGGACCTCATATTCATATGCTTTTAACAAAAGTTGCTTACAACATGCAGTAATATCTAAAAAGAGAACATGCAAGATGAGAACTATAGAATTTTGTAATGAAAACATGATGGAATGATTAATATACAATCTTGAAATGTAACAATGCAGAAGCAAAGATGCAAATGAAGAATAATGTTTTAGATTTCAAAGATGACAATTGACTAATTATGATATGTAACAAGATGAGAATGCAAACTTGAAATGGAAACCATGCGTGAAATGAGCTAATTGAGGCTAGATTTTATGAAATGCATGTTACAGAAATGCAACTAATTGATATAGGTAGGTTAAGGTACCAAACAAAAGCTGAAAAATAGAGTTATGAGTTCTGTACAATGTTGTTTTAGGGGTCAGAAGGGACGGATTCGCCCAAGGTGGTGAATGAGTCACAATATGGACATTTTTAAAAAAAATCAGAAATTGTTTTGATTGATTTTTATGAAGTCTAAGTGCTCTAATGCAGAACTAAGTGAAAAATGTAGAGTTTCAGAACTTTTTAATGATTAAAGATGCAAAAATGCAACCATTATGGACTTTTACACATGCAAATATGAAACTCTAGAATGCAAGCTAACTAATGCAAAATGCAATGCAAGAAATTCTAGAATGATTAATGGATTCCAAAATTAGAAAAGAGGGGATTCAAATAGTAGGTTCACCAAAATGAAATGAAGGATTTTTGTACCCAAATCCTTCCTTGCTCTTTTTGGGGTTTTCACCTAAAAGGGGAAAGATGGACCAAAATGCACAATGTTTCAATCAAGATTAAAGTAAGGATGGATGGGATATTGATGTGAAGTGTGTGTGGATGTGTTTGATTGCTTACAAATGAAAATAAATGAATATAAACTAATCTAATGCAAGATGCTAAAAAACACAGTGTTTATTGCAAATATGAACTAGAAAATTAAATGAATGATAACAAAAATTGATGAAACTAAACAGAGTGCACCTGGAGGAAAATTACTATTGCTGGAGGGTTCTGGAATGTTCTAGTAGTCACTGTTAATGGTGACTAGGATTTATTCGCTATGAATAGTGAATAAATTTTTCTTCTGATGAAATGTCCTAGAAATAGGTTTCTGACTGTCGGGAGCTAAATTCTGAAAAAACCACTTTTTAGGCCTACAGATGGGACTCATTCGCTATGGGTGGTGAATTATTCCACCTACAAGAATCAACAAATTCGTAAGTTGATTATGTGGAGCTAGATCTACACTTCTGCTTCCTACAGATGTCTACTTCTGAAATTATCAAATTCGAGTCTAAAAGTGACATTTTGTTGATTCTTTGACTTGTTGAATGAAGCGAGGACCTTAAAACTTTGCAAATTGATCTTTAATGATTTCCAAGCTTCCAAAGGACCTAAATCTACAAACACACAAGAAGAGAATGAGAAATATTGATTGTTAGGGTATGGGGTTTTGCCTTGATCAAACCCCATTTAGGTAATAAAACCAAAATGATGAAAGAAAGTAATGAAACATGCAATGGTGGAATAGATTACCTTTCCATGATTTTTTATCTTGAAATTTTGTATCATAACATGAAGATTCAGCCCTTGAATGTCTTTAGAAGCTTTCTTGATATCTTACAATGATAAAACCCTAAGTTGCTTGTCTTGAGATGAAAGCTTTGTGGATGAATGAATGATGAGAGATAAGAGATGGATAAGAGATGTGAAATGAGGAGAAAAATACATATTTATACACACATGTACCTTATTAACCCGTTAATACCTAATCATAGGCCTACATGAAGCAAAATTACACTCAAATTTTACTTTTTTTCCCGCTCAAAGGTCAAAACTAGGCCAAATGGGACTCATTCACAACACATGGAAAATGGGTCCCACTTGGATGGGACTGATTGACCATGCATGGCGAATGGGTCCCATAGGGGCTATTTTGACAGCTCAGATGCCAAGGAATAAGGAAATAAGGTCTAAAATGCAACCTTGTTAGGTGTTTGATCAAATTAAGCCTCAAGATGCACAATATGGGTTAAGAGAGGCTTATTAATGATGATGTGAATGTCAAATAATGCTTGGGACACATAAATCAATATGAAAGTGTGATTAAATACACTTTACAACACTAAAATGAGGTCCACATAGCATAAGAAGGCACAAAAACTAATATGAATGTGCAAGACACATTACAACACTAGTTTATCATTATGTTTATTTTACAAGCCTTCTAGATTGATGTAATAATGTTATTAAACACATTTTATAATGTTGAATTAGGGATAAATAGTTTCATTAGGTCTAGAAAAGAGTGAAAGTCCTTTACAAGACTTTACAACACCTTTACAAGACGTCGCTAAAAACATTTTATTCGATTTCCAAGGGTCCAAGACCTAATGTGTATGTATAAAATTCCTCACAACACTAGATTAAGGTCTCATGTCAAGTAAAGGGTCCTTTTTTCTACGACACAAAAAAAAAAGGTGCATTTTTTCTTTATAAAATATTATTCATGTTTTTTCCTTGTGTCTATATAATTAACCTATTAGCCATGAAATTTACTATGTAATCATCCCTACCAATAAGATATGACAAAAAAAATTGACATAAATTACCCAAGTATATAGTGATATCTATGTGAAATATTTTTTTTTATTTAACTTGGGTGTCACATGTATTTCAATAACATTTGTATTTTCTTAAATTTGTTGATGTCGTTTGAGTTACAAATATATAATTATCTATAAATACTATAGGTCATGAATTTGTATGTACTACCTATATAGGATACAAAAGGGAGTTATTGAATGATATATACATTAGATATAACAAAATTTGCCATATGAAAGCTAAATTCATAGATGTTCTCCTCTCCTATAGAGTGGTGGTAGATGTATCTAACAAAAATTTACTTATGATGCATAGATGATATGACAATCATGTTTGAGGACTTATAGCTAAATTTATCTCTTTAAATCCATAAGAGGTAAGTGAATGATTGTATAACATCATTATACGAGGATCATGCTTATTATTAGTGGTGTATAGATCATATGTTTATCATTATGGTAACATGATATGTAGGTAGATAATGTTTGTGAATGGTGGATCTAGACCTGCACAAACATAAACAACAAACACAATATTAGTCAATTATGCAAATCAAAACCATCATTCCCCATAAGATTCATTTGAAACATGAAGAACAAGAAATAAAGTAAAGAACACAAATGAAAGCAAACTAAATCTTATTCAAATGCTCAAACTCTCAATCCCATGAGGGAATTGGTGCTATTTTGATGTGGAAAATATCCCTTTCCCAATTCCTTGCAAGCTTGAAGATGATCAATGGTGTTCCTTGATAAAAATTTCCATAACCTAGCTATGAAATTGATGAAAACTATGAAACTTGAATGAGAATGGATGAAATTTCTCAAAACATGAAGATAATGATGTTGCATAAAGTTGTGGATCCCAAATTCGTAAAAGAACCTTCTATTTATAGAAAATAATGATGGAAGAATGGGCAAAAAGGATGAATGTGGGATAAAACATCAACCAATGCCCAAATTCCACTTGTCAACATGTTAGTGGATAGAGGTGGAGCACATTTTGATGAATGTGCACATAAATTCCATTAGGTGCATATTTGAAATTGGAGAAGTGACATGTTGGAGGGAGAAGAAAGAAGAGTTAATGCCACTTGGCTCAAGAAAAAGGACATGTAAGAGGAATTGAATGCCTTGTTGGATGGACAAGTCCTTTGGGAGGGATAATTTCAAATTTGAGGAATATTCTAACTTGATGCCCTTTTAAATGAAAATAGGAGACTTCATAAATCAAATAAATTGATTTGCTTGCACAAGTTGCAAAATCTAGAGAATTTGATGGACTAGAGTTAGGATTAATCATGATTTGATTAATTTAGATTGAGATTAGTTGATTTGACATTTTGACTTAGATTTTTGGATTTAAATAAATCAAAATGAGAGAAATAATTAATATTAGCTTAAATTAAATAGAGTTGGATTTATTTAATTAAAAGGGGATGATGTTAGACTTAAATCAAATAAAGATTAGTATATTTAATTTAAAGGAGATGAATTTTGAACTTAATTAAATAAAATGAATTATTTAATTAAAAGAAGAGAATAGGATTAATTAAACAAAATGATTTATTTAATTAATAGAAGATAATGATTTAATCAAATAAAATTTATTTATTTAATTAAAAGATGAAATATGATGAATTTAATCAAATAAAGATTATTCAATTAAATGGTTATAAAAGGAGATAATTTAGGATGAACTAGTGTTAGTAAATCAGGATCAGGTACACGAGATCAATCAGTATATTTTATGTGTCTACATTTTTCCCCTCTTTAAAGCAATGTACCTACTATGTTGGTTCAAAGAATAACCTTGCCGAGATCGAAATTCAAAAAATTTCTAATTTTTCGGATGCCCCACTGCTACCCCAGTGAAAGAATTATGCTGGTATATTACCCCCTGGAGAGATTGGACGAAAATTCAGAATTTTGGGTGATTTCTCAAAAAAAAGAGGATAAGTTCCTTGATGGGTCCAAACAAGCTCCAAGATGTTGAAAACGTGCCAAAATGCAAGAAGAAGACTTGAAGCAAACTTTGGTTGGGAAAAAATGGGGTCGAGCACACAAAACCCTAGTTTGATGACTAAATAGGGTTACGAAAGCCCTAATTTTCATGCTTAAATTTCCCTCAAGGGGGCACTTTCAATTCATTTTTACAGTTAGCCTTTAAAAATTTCTTTTTTTGAGCTCTGACCTTCATACGAGATGGCACAAAGAGTGCTTCCTCAGCACATTTTCAAGTGAGTGTGAGTCCACCAAAGACTTCCAACTGTAGGATCACTAGTATGTGACCCTAACCCAACTTGCATTTTTTATTTTTGTGTGCATTTAATAGGTTTGAAAGTCAAACTTGTCCAATGACACAATTTATCACTGCTAAAAGGGTAGAATCTGTGTCGCTGGGCCTCAAACACCACTATTATGATTTGCAACGCTATGTCACAACTTAGGATTTAAGGTTCAAACTCCAAATGGCGCCGCATATGTAAATAGCACCACCGTGGTCTAGTTAGGTGTTTAGGGTTTCTAGGTCAAAAGGGTCCATGGTCAAACAACAACCCCACAGTTGAGTTTGTAGTTAAGAGGTCTCTAGTAGTGTAGTTTGGAGTTTCCAAACAACAATGCCTTTGCAAAGAGCGACGCCTTTGTTGTTTCAGTTGCGAGAAATTTAAACGGGATCCATATTTTTTATGAAACTTAACACTATGGCTCTATTGGTGCAGGAGGACAAAGAGCCTATACATTCGTGCGAGCATTGATCCCTAGTGCTTAGCAGATTGAGCAGGTTGCATGAGTTGCTTTAAGATCACCTTGGAGTGATTAGTCTATGGTGCATCGTGTATGCGTCTTCCATCAAGACACACTTGGGTATGATGATTGTGCTAGCTGAGTGATGGCATAGTGAGACATCATCATTTCATTTTCCCACTAGAGAGGCGACCGTGATGTTGGAGGACATCTTATGGATTTTACGATTTCCCATTCACAACAAGAGGGTGATATATGACATGGATTCTAACATGGATGTGTGCTATGAGATCATGGGGATGGACGATATTGTCTTCATTGAGGGTTAGATTGATCTTGAGCACTACATAGGTCAGGAGTTGACATTTTGATTGATTGTTGCAACAATTATTTCAAGACTTGTAGCTCTAGATCAGCGGGGCAAGTATTTTAGTCCAGGATGGGTTTGGCTTGGGAGTGGATGCTCTTCAAGAGGTGTTGGTTTGCATGGGGAGCAGTGATGTTGGCCTCACTTTTTCATGATTTGAACAAGTTCAAATATTGTGATAGTAGAACCATTGATGTTAGAGTCGCACTTCTACACATCTAGGTGTGGGAGCACATTACTGTGCTTTGACCAAGGGTCATAGTGGTTGACGTGGAGCCCAATGATCTGATAGTTTGGAAATACAAGGGTGGTCTGACATTTACTCACACAGGACAAGCTGTCATTCCTCACTAGAGGAGGGTTATCGATGACATGACCACATTTACTTGGAGTCCTTTGATAGGGATTGTTGCATGGTATGATAATGTACAATATATCTTCTATGTGAGGAAAGATTAGCTCATGCAGGGATGTGAGCATACCATGATTGAGAACTACCTTCCTGATTGAGTAAGAGTTCAGAGACATTCAAGTTAGCCCAGATGACTAGTATTTGGAAATATTTGATCAGACCACTAGGGAGACTACATGGGGTAAGAAAATCCAACTAGAGGATACAGTTGATTCATTTAGACGGTTGGTATCCAGTCCATGGGCTTATGATTAGGGACTAGCAGACCCAGGGACCACACAGGCTTATGTTGACTAGTTCAAGCCTCCAGTCTGATTGATAGTGCCAGGGACAGTTCTTCTATGGTAGAGACCCAGAGGCCGGATAGTAGGGAAAGGGAAGGGATGAGGAGGAGGAGGAGGAGACAGAGACAAATATGGAGGAGGCAGATCACCTCCACACTAGCAGAGAGGTAGGAACCAGCAAAGAGACGTACCCAGGGACCAATAACCACCTTTGAGGGACCAGCAACCCCCACATGTAAGGAAAGCTTAAGGTGAGAAACAAACTCTTCTAATGTCAAAAATCAAAGGAGAATGATGATATGTTTTTAAATTTTGCAATTATAGTTCATTACAATGCACATGAAAGGAATAACATAATAGAGAAATAAACACATACACAATTTGGACACAAGATTTATATGGGAAAACCCTTATAGGAGAAAACCCCACCACACCAAGCAAAGTCACTTTGTATTACAGTAAACAATGTTCACATACGAAGTTATAGACTCATGCTTTCAGAGATGTCAATATTACAACAACGACATTTCCCCGATCAAACTTGTAAAAAACAAATTATGATCATAGTTTGTGATGTCTCACTATTACAATGCACGTACAACATACAATGAAGAACACACACTGATCATGCGACCATCTAACCATCTAAATCATCTAACACATAACAATTACAGTATGTTGCAATGTATAGCAACAACCATTATCAAAATTTTCTCTATACAATCAGTTCAGTTCAACTTGAGTAACTATCAAACTTACCAGTCATTGAACAACCACCTCCAAGTCAGCAACGTCCTCCATTAATCAGTGTACACCTTTGTAGTCAAACAAGTCCACACTCATTCACCCATGGTCCACTTCAAAATCATGATACACCACACTACCACAACGTAGTTAGAAAGCTCTCGTAGTATGGTGGTATACCATGCTATCGGTAGCCAGTTAGAAGACTCCTGTAGGGGGGTAGTATACTGCACTATCGTTGGAAAGCTAGAAGGCTCCCACTGTATGACGGTATACTACACTACCGCACCTTAGTTAGAAGGCTTCCGTGGTATGGTGGTATAAGCATGAAGGTAACAATTATGCCATTCTAAGCTAACATGTGACAGAACTAGGGTTATACTAGTGAGTTTAAGACACATATTCTCAACAATCTCCCACTTGATGAAGAACTCACTGAACCGTTTTCAATACATGAAGTCATTGAATATTATAGACCCCAAGGCCCATTGAATTTTCACACCATCTAAACTTATCCATGCTCACTGGCTTTGTTAATGTGTCAACAACAATCTTTAGGGTATCAACATTTTCCAAATAGACCTTTCCATCCTCCACCATATGACATACAAAGTGGTACTGCACATCAATATGTTTCATCCTACCATGGAAAGTTGGATTTTTCCTCAGACAAATGGCACTCTGACTGTCACAGTAGATAATAATCTGCCTTGCATCAAAACCAATATCAAAACACAATCTCCTAAGCCATATGGCTTCTTTACAAGCGTGAGTTGCTACCATGTACTCAGCCTCTATAGTGGATAAAGTGACTACAGCCTGTTGCTTTCTCATCCAGCTAACTTCACCACCATTCATCATGAAAATATATCCACTGGTGGACTTTCTATTGTCAATGTCTCCTACCCAATTAGAATCCACATATCCACGAATGTTGAGAGTTCTCTATGATTTAACCAAATTTCCATGGTGACACAAAGCATATTCTGAAGTTCCCTTAAGATATCTTAATACTCTTTTCACAACATCCCAATGTGACCTTCCTTGATTTTCCATAAATTGACTAAGTACTCCCACTACTTGGGAAATTTCTAGCCTATTACAAACCATTGCATACATTAAACTGCCAACTGCACTTGCATAAGGCACTCTAGTCATGTCCTCCATCTCAATAGGATATTTTGGACAATCTTCAAAAAATAGCTTCATTCCTTGCAAAATAGGAACAACTAGTTGATTGCAATCAGTCATACTAAATCTCTCCAAAATAGTGTTAATATACTTACTCTGGCTAAGCCAAAGTTTTCTGCTCTTTTTATCCCTGGTTATTTCCATTCCTATAATATATCTCACTGCACCAAGATCCTTCATTTCAAACTTTGTAGACAACTACAATTTTAGATCAAAAATCATAGACGTACTATTCCCTATGAACAACATATCATCAACATAGAGTGCAATAATAAGAACCCAGTCATTTTTGGCTTTGAACTACACACAATGATTTGATTTTGATATTACAAAACCTAGTCACAAAACAAATGTGTCAAATTTTTGGTACCACATTCTAGGCGACTATTTCAAACCATACAGAGATTTCTTTAACTTACAAACCAGAATTTCTTTACCTTTTACCACAAAGTGCTCAGGCTAGGACATATAAATTTCTTCTTCAAGATCCCCATGAAGAAATGTTGTCTTCACATATCTGCTCAATCTCCAAGTCATATGCTACTGCAAGTGACAAAAGAAATCTGATAGATGTCAGCTTTACTACCAGAGAAAAATATTTTCCCATAATCAATTCCCTCTACCCGGGAATATCACTTTGCAACCAACCTAACTTTGTACCTTTCAACACTTCCATCTAGACCAATTTTCTTTTTAAATACCCATTTTCATCCCATGGAATTTCTACCTTTAGGAAATGGAACTAGATCCCAAGTATCATTTTTTTTAATGATGCCATTTCTTCATTCATGGCTTCCAACCAAGATTTTGAATCAAGCATTCAGGTATGTGCAGGATCATCATGGAAAAAATAGGCCCTTAAGTGGCAAAAAAATAGAAAAATCAGAGTTGGGAAACTTGATGTAAAAATTTGAATAAGTTATCTATATTATTTCAAAAATATGTAAGAATAGAATTTGTAGAATATTGAATATAGTTTCTAAACTACTAGGTTTGTTTAAAAAAAGAAAATCTATTTGGTAAAAATTTGAAATTTCAATGTAGTAGTACTTAAATTTCAGGGAAAAATAAGAAGTAGGTGTCTGACCACCCTAGCCACAATAAAATGATAATATTTTATAATAATATTTTAGATATAAGTAGAGGACACATGTCCGATGTGATGCATATTTTTTTGTAATTTTTTTCCAAGTAAAAATTAATTATTATTTTTAATTATAACTTTTAAAAAATATAAAAACTCGTATGTCTGACCACCTTAACTTGGTCAAAACTTCATGAAATTCAATTTTTATTTTTTTAATCCTATAGTATGCAAAGCATAGAATGTGACGCATGTTTTGGATTCAAAAAATGTGATACCGTTTGAAAGCTATAGATGTTTTTCAATCAGTTTATCAATTAGGACTTCATTCCTAATTTGAATAGAAAATGAATAAAAATTACTTAATAAATTCAAAGTAAAGCATAATTTATATTGGTGGAAAGCTGGGAATCTCCTTTAAAAACCCTTTTCGTTTCATCAATTTTTGGTAAAAGAAAAGTCATCAGCCACATACCCATCATATTGCCACTTTTTGGCCCATCATGATCCTGCACATACCCATTCCAATTGCCTCTTTAATAGTCCTAGGCTCACCAGTGTTGGTGGTTAAAGCAAAGGCACAAGTAGTATCTAACATAGAGAACCCATACATATTAGGTTACTTCTTCTCATGTGTAGACCTCCTCACAGGCTTAGACTAAGGTTGTGGTTCTTCTTCAGAACTCTTAGAGCTGCTCAAACTCTCCTTAGTTTCAGGTACACTATCAATGTGTTGTTCCTCTTTTTCAGGAGTTAGAGGTATTTCAAAAACATCATTTTCCTCTTTCTTTTCTTTCATCCTTGACTGCAGTTCCACTGAAGAAGGTTTTAGCTCCTGAAAGATTACACTTCTGTTGTATACAACCTTTTCAGTCACAGGATTCCAAAGCTTGTATTCTTTCACACCAATGTCATAGCCAATGAAGATACACTTAACATATTTTTTCTCCAATTTAAATCTCTTCTCATATGGCACATAAACATATGCTTCGCAACCAAAGACTCGAATATGTCTTAGAGAGGGCTTCTTACGAGACCAAGCTTCCATAGGAATTTTGTCAACAAGTGCTGATGAAGGAGACCAATTCAACAAGTAACATGTTGTATCCATAGCTTCATCCCAGAACTTTCTCTCTAGACTAGCATTGCTCAACATACTTCTTGCCTTCTCCATCAACATCCTATTCAACCTTTCAACAACTCCATTGTGCTACAAAGTGTAAGGTGTTTTTTTATGCCTCTTAATTCCATGGTCTTTGCAATACCTTTCAAAATCTCCATAAAAAAATTTACCACCATTATAAGTCCTTAAACATTTAATTTTTGTTCCAGTCTGATTTTCTACCAAGTTCTTATACTCTTTAAACCGAATGAATACTTCTAATTTATTTTTCAAAACATATACAAATTCCCTCGAATAATCATCAATAAAAGATACATAATATTTTGAATTAGACAACGAAGGAACATTTACTAGACCAAAAACATTAGAGTGAATATAATCCAAAACACCAGAAGATTTGTGAGGACTAGAGTAAAAAGAAACACAATGATGTTTACCATATATACAATGTTCACAGAATTCAAATTCCATATTACAATCATCAAGCCCCTCAACCATGTTTTTATTTTTCAAGGCTTTTAAATCTTTTTCACCAATGTGACGGAGCCCTTGATGCTAGAGCATAGTCTTCTCTATAGGAATTTTAACTTCCAAAGAATTAGCCCCTATAGTAGCTTCAATCTCCTTTACATGAACAACCTTTTGTGACTTTGCAGAGACACTGTTACATTGAACAACAAGTGCATCCAATTTATACAAAGTACCAATTCGGGCACCCCTAGCCAAAACTATTGAGCCTCTAGTCATTTTACATCCATTACTTTAGAATGAGACTTGCACTCCAACATCATTTAGCTTATTTACAGAAAGTAAATTCTGAGCTAGACCTAGTATATGCATTATGCCATCAATTCCCTTAATTCTTCCATTGGGAAACTAAATTCTGACTCTTCCACGGCCAACAATTTCCAGAGATTAATCGCTTGCTAAATACACCTTTCCACCATCGTATTCTTCATACTTTGTAAACTAGTCTCTATGAGATTTCATGTGGAAAGATGCTCCAAAATCAATCATCCAGACATCATCGGATGCTTGAGTTGCCAAGGCTACAATAAAGAAATCAGCTTTGCTCTGAGAAGAATCATTATTGGAAGAGTTCTTCTTCTTCTTTTTCTACTCTTTGAAATCCTTTTGGACATGACCAAGCTGCCCACAGTTCCAACACTTCACCTTGGACTTTTTTCTAGGAGACTTTGATCTCCCTTCTGATTTCAATTTGGACTTTTTATCCTTCTTCTTGCCTTTTTATTTTGATCTTCTATGAACAGCTAGAGCCTCCTTTTCCATCTCAAAATATTTCCTTCTCATTTCTTCTAACAACAAAGAACCAACCACATCTTCCATCTTGAAAGTGGTTGTCATGCTCCCAATCGCCATTACTGAATGTGTTAGAGTAATAAGTTATTTCACTTAATTAATTACATCATATTGGTTAATTAATTAAGTCACTTATCACTTTAGTTACTTAAGCTAAACTTAGACACATTAATAATTAATTATTTATTAATTATTAAGTGTGCACACTAGGGTTTTTCCTTTTAGGGTTTCCTTTAGGGTTTCTTGATCTCCTTCATAAGGATTGATCTCATTGTAGTTTATCAATTCTAGAATAATATCAATTTGCAAATCTTCATGCAAAGCTCTTTCCTTTTTCTATTTTTCTCTTTTTTGGAAGGTTTTTATAGTTTGCATGTCTGATCTTGGTTTCTAACATGGTATTAGAGCCTTGATTTGTAGCCCCTTCTCATATTTTTGGAGAAAATCATTGCAGAGCATGTTCGGGATTCCTCAAGGATTTCATGCCTTGAGCATATTGATGAAGCATTTTGGATCAGATCGATCATCTCCATTGGATTATGAGCACTGGAAAAAGTTAGGATTGGCTTTTATTTAATTGATTTTGGTCATTGTTGAAGAAATCTGTGAGGCTTTCAAGCTCGGTGATTTTTTTGCAAGATTTGGGGGTCGCCTATTTTTTTGGACATTTTTGGACAAAATAAACCTCACCATTGATTCTGAGCGCCCAAAAACCCCTATTTTCATATAAAAATTATCCATTTTTTGACACAGTCAACTAGAGAATCAAATTTTTTTTGCCCCAAGGCCATAGGGCCCCAGGGCACGAACTCCAAGGTGAGATTTTTCAAAAAAATATTAAAAATAAATTAAAAATTAAAATTAAAATGCAAACAATTTCTCCATGACAAGTTATAAAGGATGCCGCCACCCTCCCACCACCCAATGACCACCCATGCACCACCCACCACTAGCGGAGATATCCACCTACCGCTCCTCCAGTCCTGAGGGCTTACTTTGCACAACCAGCGGTCCTTTGGGAACTAGCAGCCATTCCCCAACCCTTGTCGAAGGTTGTATTGCTAACTAGGAGCCCCACTAGACACCTTCCCCCTACGATGGTCATATGCGTGACCGAGGGCTAGTGCCTGGTGGCCAAGTTTTTGCACCTATTTAGCGTTAAAAGTGCCTTTTATAGGCCTTTTTTTGTTTTCTCATAACTTTTGCAAACAAAGGCCCTTTTTCGCAAACAAGATATCATCAGAAATCTGGTTAGATGCTCTTTCTAGTGGTGTAGGTTTATTTTTTGGTTTTGAAATTTTGATTCTTTTTTCAGCCTCAGAATTCAGATGTTGTATTCACTCATGGAGACATATCTTTTGACTCGATTATCCATTTTTTCGCGATTCAAGCGGCATCAAAAAGTTGGTTCCAACCTCTACACATATCTGAGGTCTCTTTTCATCATGGAGACAAATGTGTACCTTGGTTTATGCATGCACTCATTTTTTTTATGCACTAGGTTTGCATTTTCTCTTCTATTTTTGCATGCTCTTCTTTTACAATCATGGGTTATTGTAATAAATGAATTGATATAAAGTTTCATTAGAGGGTTTTCTTGCATAGAAATTTGATTAGAGTGTGGTTTCACTTTGATCTCATCTTGATTATTGATGACAACTCGCATGGGTTGTATCTGGATTCTTAGTTTCTTTTGGCCACATCTTGCTCTTGCTTGACACATTTTGGTTTGCCTCAGTTCACATCTCAGTTTGAGAGCCATTAAATTTATGGTTAATGTTCTAGAATCTTCATGGTACTTGCTCCTATGGATTAGTTTTAGTCATATTTTGGCATCGGCATCGAGATACACATAGCTTCCAAATTCTTTCATCATATCATTCCCTCTTATGGTAGCATCATTTATTCATCTACTGTTGCTTCATAGATTCCAAGGTTGTTCTAGTTTGTGAGATTTCCAGTCTTCCTTAGCATCAGTTCTGCTATTGCATTATCATGATTTTGCATGAGTCCTATAGTTACTCTCATATGGTTTCTTGTAAACAGAGGTATATTTCCTTGCTTGCCAGATTCAGGTTCTAGTGCTACTCCACAGTGTTCTTCCAGTACTTCTTTGTAGTAGGTCATCTCATTGTAGGGGGGTTTTGGCTCACTTGGTTTTTCTTCTCTACCTCATTCATTGGATTTTTACATGGGTACCTGATGAGGCCTTGTTGTTGGGACCCATCTTTTCTTTCATGCATCTTTTGCTTAGTTTTTTAGCTACTTCCTAAATTCATCTTAAGGGGGGGTGTTAGAGTAATAAGTTATTACACTTAATTAATTACATCATATTAGTTAATTAATTAAGTCACTTATCACTTTAGTTACTTAAGCTAAACTTAGGCACATTAATAATTAATTATTTATTAATTTTTAAGTGTGCACACTAGGGTTTTTCCCTTTAGGGGTATGTGTATGGTCATGATGGTCCAAAACGTGGCAATATGATGGGTATTTGTAGGGTATGTGGCCGACGACTTTTTTCTTACCCAAAATTGATGAAATGAAAAGGGTTTTTAAAGGAGATTCTCAGCTTTCCACCAATATAAATTATTCTTTTCTTTGAATTTAATAAATAATTATTATTCATTTTCTATTTGAATTATGACTAAAGTCCTAATTGATAGGCTAATTCAAAAACATCTATAACTTTCAAACGATATCACACTTTTTCAATCCAAAATATGTGTCACATTCTATGCTTCGCATACTATAGGATTAAAAAATAAAAATTGAATTTAATGAAGTTTTGACCAAGTTAAGATAGTCAAACATACGAGTTTTTTATACTTTTTAAAAGTTGTAATAAAAAAATCATAATTAAATATTTACTTGGAAAAAATTTACAAAAAAATATGCATCACATCCAGACACGAGTCCTCTACTTATTTCTAAAATCTTATAAAAAAAGATTATCATTTTAATGTGGTTAGGGTGGTCAGACATACACCTACTTCCTATTTTTCCCCTGAAATTTAAGTACTACAGCATTGAAATTTCAAATTTTCACCAATTAGATTTTTTTTTTTAACTAAACCTAGTATTTCAAAAACTAAATTCAATTTTCTATAGATTCTATGCTTACATATTTTTGAAATAATATAGATAACTTATTCAATTTTTTACATCAAGTTTCCTAACTCTATTTTTTTTAAAAATTTCGCCACTTAAGGGCCTATTTTTTCCATGATGATCGTGCACATACCCTTAGGGTTTCCTTTAGGGTTTCTCGATCTCCTTCATAAGGATTAATCTCATTGTAATTTATCAATTCTTGAATAATATCAATTTGCACATCTTCATTAAAAGCTCTTGCTTTTTCTATTTTTCTCTTCTGTGGAAGGTTTTTCTAGTTTGCATGTCTTATCTTGGTTTCTAACAAAATGATCTGAAGAATCGAGTAAAGAACACAAAAAAAGCATACATTGATCTTGATCATCAATTTTCACACTCACAGATGTTAACTAAGCAATCAATGTGTTAAACGTATTCAAATGATCAACCATAGATGCCCCTTCCTCCATCTTCAGAGAGTATAACTTCTTCCTTAATAACAACTTATTCACCAAGGACTTACCCTGATAAATATCTCCAAGCTTCTTCCACAAAGAAGATGCAGTCTTCTCTTCATGAACATTCAGGAGAATAGAGTCTTCCAAACAGAGTCTTATCAACCCATTTTCTTTTCTATCTGTGAGGTTCCAATCTTCTTGCTTCATGCCAGAAGGTCTCGTTCCAGACACAGCAAGCCAAAGATCATGATCCACCAACATGTCTTCCATTTTGAGTTTCCACAACTCAAAATTTCTGCCATTGAATTTCTCAATTTCAATCTTTCCTGATGTGCTTGCCATCTTAATTTGCAATCGAGATTACCAGACTTCTACAAAAAACCCAACCTACCCACAAGGATAACACAACTGGCTAGGATCTGATACCACTTGTAAGGAAAGCCTAAGGTGTGGAACAAACTCTCCTAATGTCAAAAATCAAAGGAGAATGAAGATATGTCTTTAAATTTTGCAATCATAGTTCATTAAGATGCACATGAAAGGAATAAAAAAATTGAGAAATAAACACATACACAATTTGGCCACCAGATTTTCCTGGGAAAACCATTATGGGAGAAAAACCCACCACACCAAGCAAAGTCACTTTTTATTACAGTAAAAAATGTTCACATATAGAGTTACAGACTCGTGCTTTCAGAGATGACAATATTACAATGACATTTCCCTAATCAACCTTGTACAGAACAAATTTTGATCACAGTTCATGATGTGTCATTGTTACAATGCACATATAGCATACAATGAAGAACACACACTGATCATTCAACCATCTAACCATCTAACTCATCTAACACATAATAGTTACAGTATGTTGCAATGTATAGCAACAACCACTATTAAAATGTTCTCTGTACAATTGGTTCAGTTCAACTTCCTCTATTGAGCAACTGTCGAACTTAACAGTCATCAAACGACCACCTCCAAGTCAACAACGTCCTCCATTGATCGGCATACACCTCAGCAATCAAAGAAGTTTGAGCTCATTCACCCATGGTCTGCTTCAAAATCACAATACACTGCACTACCGCTACGAAGTTAGAAAGCTCCCACGGTATGGCGGTATACCATGGTACCATTAGCCAATTAGAAGACTCCTGTGGGGGGGTGGTATACCATGCTACTACTGGACAACCAGATGACTCCCACTGTATGGTGGTATACCACACTACCGCACCTCAGGTAGAAGGCTTCCGCGGTATGGCGGTACAAGCATGAAGGTAACACTTATGTCATTCTAAGCTAATATGTGACAAAACTAGGGCTATACTAGTGAGTTTGAGACACATATTCTCAACACCATAGAGAGATCAACCACTTCCACCACCGCCACCACCTTGGCTTTATTAGAGGGATGCATTGATTCAGTAGCTCCAAGTACAGACACTAACGATAGAGAGGGACCAGGCCTGATAGTAGGTCTAGGCCCTCACAATAGAGCGGGATCATGAGAGGCAGTAGAGATAGACTACCGAGATGTAGTTAGCACATGAGGTGGGTAGATGGCAGGAGTTAGAGAGCATGGATACTGCGACACAGGGCATGACAGTACCCACATGGATGTACTCTGAGGCCATCAGAGAGGTTGAGAACTATATAGTTCATTATCGATAAGCAGTGCCTCTGATGGCTTGGCTGCCAGATTTCTCCCATCAAATAGGTCACAGGAAGGACTAGCCTAAGAGGCAAGTGGGTGAGGGGAGCAGCCACCAGGGATAGCTCACATTTTTTTATCAGTAATACCATTCTTTTTGAGATTCACGAGCTCCATTTTTTATAGCCCCATGGACATTCTATACATTTGATCCTGATTTGTACCATGACAGTTACATTATTGATTTATGTATGATATGATTTGATTATGAGATGTGTCCTATTTTATTTATGTGTTGATGGATGGATGTATTTAATTTTCTATATGTGATGTTCTATATGCAATGTGACTTTATTTAATGTGATGCAATGTATGTATGATTCTATATTATGCGATGTATGTTTATGCAAATGCTTATGGATGTATGAATCCATTTATTTTTTAGTATCTTTTCTATGCACTTTTGATGATTATAATGGATGATATGGATGCAATTGATATGATATGAAAATGATCTTAATATGCTTAGACTAAAAAATCTATATTATGTACCTAATGGATGATTATATTGTATGAGATGTTATGACATTCCTTTTCTTTTTCAATATCTTTTTCATGTATGATATGATGATGCATGTATGGATGGTATGATGCATATGTGTAAATGATATGATAATGCTTATATGATGATTCTTTTATGATTACGCAAATGGATGATATGATTATGTATATATGGATTATCTAATCATGTCTATATGATGATACTTTTATGATTATGCAATGGATGCAAATGTATGGTTTACGAGATGCTTAGAATAACCAATCTATATTATGCAATGATGAAATGCAATGCATGTGAGATGATCAGTGTTTCTTATATGATATGATATAGATGATATGCAGCATGTTGATGGTTCATGGATGTGGGATGGATGCATTGGTGATGTTTTTGATTAACTATCATAGTACCATGTTAGCACAAAGAGAATAAAGAATAAAAAAGATGAAGACAAGAGGATCCAACAAGTCCATGATCTACGAGATTTTATTAGAGATGATAATAATGATGATTATGATTTTCTTATCAAGAATTGGGATTTTAAAGGGGCTACTTACCTTATGTTTGATAACACACTTAGGCACAATGCATCAAGGTATAAAGAACCAAGATGGCATTGTACCTAGTGTGATGGACTTTGACTTGACAATCAAATAGTAGTACTCTTGTTCACACCTGACATCCGAAAACTTATTTAAAATGAATTTTAGATATTCCAAACATCTTAGACCAAAACATAGAAATGAAATCCTTCTTATGTGGTCAACAAGACACCTAAAACACCATACCTACAGACCAAAGAAAGTAGGCATGACCAAGGTTATATTACAAGAACATCCAACAAGTACAACAGATAAAGAGATAATGATCATTTCCCCATTCCTTTCTCTCTAAATCCCTTTGTTTGGACATCATCGAGAGGTCATTGAAATGAGCGCAATAAGATAAACCAACAAGAAAAAGATCAAGTAAACAAACAAGGTAATGTTCTTCATACCGCTAGCCAAGACTAAACTATAGTGGTGCCTGATGTTGATGTCCATTGTAGGAAGGATGCATCCTAGGACATGATTTTATTAGATGATTTGGGACAAACTAGATGATGAGCTATTGATATGAAGAGTTGACCAACTTGTTTACCTACTGACCTAAGCTTAAGATTTTTTGACGTTTAAGTTTTCACTTTTAACCTACTAGACTTGTTTCTGACTATTTTACCAAAGGTGGATGGTGACAATGATTTATTATGAGTGAATTTTTATTTTGGGTGAAAGCGAGATGGGAACAAATGAATTTTTTCAAGTATTTGGATGTTTTTGAGGTTTTGAAATGTTTTGAGGTTTTTTTTGGTATTTTCAAGATGTTTTACAAATGTTTTAATTTTTGAATTTTCTAATGTTTTGGGGTTTTCAGATATTTTAATGAAGAGACTAACTGAAAGACCTATCCTAGGGGCCTCGGGGGATAACCAAATATTAGCCTTTCCTACATTATACATGCAAAGACCACGTAGTTTGATTGACACAAACTTTATTATTGATGGGATATGAACAAATGGTTTGCCAGTTTATTATGATGGAATCCTAAAGGACTGACCTAAGTGTCTTGAGGGATGATCAAAGATTAGCCTTTCCTACGTTTAGAGCTCAGAGACTTGTAGTTCGACAAGACAACTCTTTTTTTAACTTTTTTGGATTTTGATATGTTTTGAGTGTTTTTGGATTTTTTTATTTTTATACTTTTTTTTGGTTTTTTTTTCTAAATGTTTTGGGATTTTTTTATTCTGGGAATACTTTTGTAGTATACACAAATCCAATATAATGCAAGAACATTGCCCCAGTGTGGTGCAATAGACTACTCCGATATAGGAAGGACAAACTGACCTTATGAATGGGTCGAGTAGTACTAGCGGGGATCATGATACAAACATAGGATCAAGCCATGATGTGGACATGAATGAGTGATGGAAGGAGATGGATGGATGATGGAAGCATGATGGATGGATGATACAAAACAAGCCGTGGAGATCTTGGTGGATGGAGAGTTCTCATTTACACAAGGCACCTATTTTCCAAGTTTTCACTGAGGTACTTTCCCAAAGCACCACCGAAGTGGTTTTCACTAGAGGATGATTTTTCTCTTTACTGTTTTCAATCCATTTTTTGATTTTTTTCAATTTTGGTATTTTTTGATGTTTTTTGTATTTTTGGTTTTACACCCTGCAAAATTAGGCATAATTTTTTTTGAGATGGGAGCTATTCATGGGCTCCTATAGAGGTTCCCCTTCGGGTGTTGATAGTTGATATTCCCTTGACTTGTAACTTGTTGTGATGATGAAGGGTCCCAACCAATTAGGTTCAAACCTACCCTTGCTATCTAGATTTGGAACATTCTTCTAATTCTCCTTTAGAACAAGTTCTTTGACTTGGAAGGTCTGAGCCTTGATCTTCTTGTTATAACTCCGCTTGAGATTGTTCTAGTAGACTTGCAAATGGTTTAAGGCATCCATACACCACTCATCTAGTAGTTCTAGCTCATTTAATCTTGACACCCGATATTCTTTATTTGTGATGAGATTCTTCAATAATATTCTTAGGTACGTGAGATTCATCTGAATGGGGAGGATGGCTTCTGATCTATAGAATAGGGAGAAAGGGGTTGGACCTATCAGTGTGTGGATGCTTGTTCGATAGGCCCATAAGGCGAGATTCAATTAGAGGTGCAAGTCACAACCAACATCATTAACTATTTTCTTAAGGATTTTCAGGATGGTCTTATTTGTAGCCTCTACTTAGCCATTTCCTTGACGGTAGTATGGAATGGGAAAGCGATGTTGGATATTGAACTTGTGGCATAAGTCACAAAAATCCTGGTTTTTGAAAGGTGTCCCATTATCTGAAATCCTATGATATAGGTCATGGGAGTTGCTTCTACCCACTTTGTGAAATACTTTATGGTGGTAATGATGAACTTATGTCCACTGGATGAGGTGGGGGTAATTTTACTAGTGAGATTGAGCCCCCATTATGAAAAGGGCCAAGGTGTAACAATTGGGTTGAGCTCTTGTGTTGGTGCATGGATGAGATCCCCATGCTGCTAAAACTACAAACACCTTTGGACATAGTCGTGAGCTTCCATCTCCATAATAGGCCAATAGTACCCCGTAGTCAGCAGTTTCTTATTCAAGGTCATACCACTCAAATGTGAACCAAAAATGTTGTTGTGTACCTCGATTAAGGTAGTCAAAGCTTCCTCAACATTTAGGCAATGTAAAAGGGTTCTTTCAATGCTCCTATGATATAGGGTATCTCCTAGGATGACAAAATCTCTTTTAAGATTCAAGGTTATATTAGTGGGGAGGACTCCTATTCTCAAGTAGGTATATATGTCATGATACCAGGGATCACTGGGACCAATGATTTCACACAAAAATTCATACTCTGGTACCTTGAACGTTGGTACAAGAACCTGCTCTATGAGGGATTATTGCTTTGGGATGTTGCGTGGGATTTCCAATAGCGATCCGATTGTAGCCATAACATCTATCACTGTATTATTTTCTCTCGATAATTTCTCAAACGTAACATCAATGAAGAACTCCTTGAGGCTTTCCACTAGTTTCTTATAAGGAGTCAACTTGTCATCCTTTGTTTGATATTCATCATTGACCTAGTTGATTATGAGTTGTGAATCTCCGTAGACTTTGAGTGACATGATCTGCCATTGCACTGCAATTCTCAACCCTATGACAAGAGCCTCATATTATGCAATGTTATTTGTGCAAGGGAATGAAAACTTGTATGATTTAGGTATGCAATCCCCTTGTGGGGTGATGAAGAAGATCCTCGCTCTTGACACATGTTCTGTGTAGGATCCATCAAAGTACATTTTCTAGTGATCCACCACACTTAGGTTGAAGATTGATTCATCAGGGAACTCTGATACAAGTGGATTCTCTGAATATATTGGTGCTTTTGCTAGCTGATTTGCAATTACTTGTCCTTTAATAGCCTTGTGTTCCACATAATCAAAGTCATGCCCTGTCGGGATCATAGCCCATTTAGTTGTCTGCTCTGTAAGAGTTTCTTTAGAAATTAGATACTTGAGGAGGTCTATCTTTGTGATGAGTTTTATCTGATGTGCTAGCATGTAATGTCTAAATTTGTATGCAGCGAACACAACTACCAAGAAAGCCTTCTAAATGGATGTATAATTTATCTTGTGTCCCACCATAGTCTTGCTGATGTAGTAAGTAGCTCTCTCTTTCCCATTTTCATCATGTTGTGCTAAGAGAGCATCAAGAGTTGCTGATGTTGTTGATATGTATAGGATCAAGGGCTTGCTTGGAATTGGTAGCATGAGAACTAGTTATGTGAGTAAGTAATCCTTGATCTTATTGAAGGCATGATCACATTTCTCATCCCATTTTTGTGCTACCCCCTTGTGGAGTAGATGAGAATATGGGATAGCCTTGTCTGCTAGTTGCGCTATGAATCAGCGGATGGATTGAAGTCTTCTCTATAAGCTTCTTAGTTGTTTCAATGTTTTTGGTGCCTCCATTTTGAGAATTTCCTTGACTTTGATAGGGTCTACCTTGATTCCTCTCATGGATGTACCCTAGGAGCTTGCCTAATTTTACCCTAAAGACACACTTTTTTGGATTTAGTCGGACCTTGTACTTTTCTAGCCTATCAAAGATAGAGCTTAATGTTGATATGTGATCTCGACGTTTCTTTCATTTAGCCAATATATCATCCACATAATCTTCCATATTTTTGTGAATCATATCATGGAAGATTAGTGTCATGGCCCTCTGATAGGTTGCTCCTACATTTTTCAACCCAAATGGCATCATATTCTAGCAATATGTCCCCTATGGAAAAGTGAAAGTCATTTTATGTTGGTCATCTTTTGCTATCATGATCTAATTATAACTTGAGAATCCATCCATTAATGATAGCATCTCATGTCCCCCCGTTATATCCACAATCATGTCAATGTTTGGAAGAGGGAAGCCATCCTTGGGACATGCTTTGTTCAAATATTTAAATTTCTTGTAGATGTGGGTGCCCCTAGTGGGCTTTGAAATAGGTACAATATTTGAGACCCACTCTAGATAATCAATTATTTGTATGAACCCTGCATCTAGGAGCTTCTATAATTCCATTTTGACCAACAATGCTATCTAGGGATGCATTTTTCTTAGCTTTTGTCTCACTAGCTTTGCTTCAGGATATACATCTAGGTGGTGAACCACAACCTCTAGATCAAGGCCAGACATGTCGACATAGGTCCATGCTAATTTTTTCTTTCTTTCTTTTAAGAATGTTGCTAGAAGGTCTTGTTCTTCTATCAGAAGTGATTTTGCATAGAAGGTGATATGTGATGTTTCCTCTGTCCCCAGGTTGGCTAGATTGCACTTCTCTGCTAAGACCATTGACTTCTCTTGATGAATGGCACTAAGGGGAAGATTGAATCCCTCAGCCTCTAGCACCTTAGAGAGGTTTTCACCATTGGATGGATGCTTTATTTTTACTGTTTTTGGGTCAAAGAGTGCCACAGTGTGGTTTTCACTCAAAGACCTAGAGATTATTCTCATATTTTCACTTTTGCAACTGAAGGATTCAATCGTCTCGCCATAGTAGGCATGTGTGTCTAGCATGAAGTCAAACCCAACCTTGTGATCTTTGTATGGTACAATATCCCATAATCCAATGAACTCCGAGAGCACCTCAATTTTTTCAAATGTGTCAAAAATTTGTGGTCCTTCTTGGTCATAATTGATGAGTTGGGGATAGACTAAGTTTATTTCATTTGTGTGATTGTTTGACTCAAAATATAGGGTACTAATAATGAGAAGGGAGGAATCCTCGAAAAGCATGGGTAAGTCGGTTATGAGATCCTCATCACTTCCTACATCAGTTGTGTTAAAGGTAAAGTTATCTATGACTCAGCCTGTGGATACTAGCAATTGAAGGGTGGATGCCAATAGTTGAGGGGGATTTTTGACCTTTCTAATTGAGGCACCTTTTCCTAGTATGGTTACCTCTAGAGGGGTACATCCAAGGCCAAGATTTCTCATACGCTTCTCTGAAATGAGAGGTACTAGAAGACCAATGTCATTTTGTCCAAGTTTCTTGTTTCTGTTATAGCCCATACTAAGCATCATTTGTAGTCCTGTGTTGCTCTCATCTATGGGAAGATTAGGCTCGGGCCTTTCATCTTGGTACAAAAAACTTGATGTGTCCTTTTCATCTACTATTTCCCAACTTAGATATCCCCAACATCTGAATCTAGAAGGGTTTTCTTTAAAGGTTTGGGATGATGTTTTAGTTGGTTGGGGTTGCCTTTGAGACCTAAGAGATTGAGGTAACTCTCCTATTACGAAAGCACTTTTCTTCATTCTATAATCCCCACACCCATTGTCTTGGATAATGACCTTGATTTTAGAGATATCAGGAATGGAAGTTGTCTTTATCTCAAAAGTAGAGGCCAAGGTAGTTGGGTTTATATATAGATTTGTAGGGCCTTCATCATTCTTTGAGACTTGGGGGATTTTATAGTATTTTTCTTCTAGACTCTTGTAGTAATAAAAGGGCTCATGATCACCATGGACTATGACCTCTTGGTTTTGGTATGGGAATTTAAAACACTAATGGAGGGTGGAAGTGATAGCTTCCATCCCATGGATCCATGGATGCCCTAGGAGGATATTATAAGGTAAATCAAGGTCAAGGACTTGGCATGTGGTTTCCATGATGGTTGGCCCTACTTGAATAGAGAGTTGAATAGTGCCTTGAGACACTCTTTGCTAATCATCATATGCTCTGATTGTGATACCCTTACCCTTTTAAATGAAATCCTCTGAGAATCCCAAATTCTTTATTAGTTTGAGTGAACAGATATTTAGACCTGCACACCCATTTACCAAGACCCTTTTGAATTTGTTTTTATGAACTACTACCTCAAGATGGAGTGCATGATTATGAGATGTTTGGGTGGGAAAATATTGATAAGAAAATGTTAGGAGATTTGGGGTGGTGATGTGTCTGAAAATAGCTTGGAACTGGTCAACATCAAGATCCGTAGAGACAGTGGATGAAGCCAATGCTTCCTCTAGGATTTTCTTATGTGCGGGTGAGATCTTCAGTAACTCCATGATGGAGATCTGAGCGGGGGTTCTTCTCATCTAGTCTAAGACATTATAACCATTGGATTTTGAATTGGAGGTGGATGTTCTAGGTGGTTGCGATGACCCAACAATGGTAACTTTTTCGCTACACGTGGTGACTCCACAATCAGCTTTGGCTCCCTTGATGTTAACAACAGTGACCCATTCATCTACGGATGCGACAACATGATTATACACATGGTTCACATTGGCATAATTGGTCTTTACATGGTTGTTCCCTTTGTTATGATCCAACATCAGATTTTTGTATATCTTTAAGTCCTAATTTCTTGTTGGTTGCTCAACATTTATGATCTTGTTGTCGATGAGGTCTTGGATCAAAATTTTCAGCCTCATGTAACTAGACGTTGTGTGCCCCTTGATTTTGTGAAAATCGTAAAGGTGATTTCATTGTACCATTGTAGTTTCACTTGGGGTTCTTGATAGTTCTCATAGACAAGAATTTTGATGATATTCTCATTTACCAGTTTCTTCATGACAAATTCAATTGGTTCCCCAAGTGCTGTGTATTTTTGCTTTAGGGGATATTTGTTTCATGGGGGTGGTCCCCCTTGATTATTCAGTTTGATGACTTGATTATTGGGTGGTTATGATATTGTGTTGTCTTGTGTGTTGTTTTGATTGTTTCCTTGCAATTGTTGGTATGTTTGGGTGTTCTATTTTGGAGCACTAATTATTACCTTAGCATCCACCACACCATCATTGGTGATTTTTTTTTCTTTTCCCATGTGTAAGGTTTCTCATTGTAACTGGTGGATGGGTGATTTTCTAGATGTTCTTGATATTTGGGTGTCCCCCCTTGTGCAATAAGGGCTCTTTCAATGTTGAGTGCATTGGGGATCAAATGGTCATATGTGGTGATACATTGCATCTTTAGATGGAAGGACAATGTTTTCTCAAGACTGGAAATGATGGTGCAAATTTGTTGCTCATGTTGTCCTTAGATCGCCATCATTGTAGGAAGGAAGTGAATGATTCCCCCTTAGTTTGTCTAAGAGCAGATAGTTCCTCTAGACTCACATCCATAATTATGTTGAATGCATAGTTCTTTATGAATGCGTCCATGATTTCTTGAAACCTTTTGATCCTAGGAGGAAGGCAAGAGAACAATTCCATGGTGGGCCCAGCCAAACTTTTAGGGAATAGTTGCATTAGATATGTATTATCATATGCAACTTCCATGCAATGTACCTAGAATTCCCTAATGTGATCTTTAGGGTTTCTCGTTCCATGATATTTTCCAAATTTATGGATTTCAAAACCCTTTGGGAATAGTATCATCACAAGGATCCTGTCAAATGGACAGGGGAACAAATTGCTTGGTGTTTTCATTGTTTTCCTAGATTGGAGATCTAGCACTTGTTGGGAGAGCAATTTGATTTGTGTCATCGCATCATTTTGTGGATTGGGAGGTGGAGTGAACATTTTTTGAGGTGGTTGGATTGTTCAAGTGATGGATGGAGTATTGGGTATGTTGGTGGGAGTTTGTTGCAAGCTCTATTGTGTGATCAAGGCTTGTTGATATGCTTGCATTTGTTGTTGTTCCAACAACACTTGTTGTTGGTCTTGCTTTTGTTGTTCCAACAATGCTTGTTGATGGGCTAGTAATTGGGTTGCTTCTTGTTGCACTTAGTACTATTTTAGGGCTTGTTGATATGCTTGTTTTTGAGTAGCTTGATACTATGCTTGTTCTTGTGCTTGCTAAGCTTGGTATTGGGCTTGCGCCTGAGCTTGAGCTTGTTGGGAAGCTTGTGCATCCTAGGAAGCCTATGTAGCTTGTGTAGCTTATGCAACTCAAGCCGCTTGAGTTGATTATGTATCTTGGGAAGCTTGGGCAGCTTGCTATTGTTGCAACAAATCTTGAGCTTGGGAAGCTTGTTGTGCTTGTTGTGCAGCTTGAGCTACTTGTGCTTGTTGAACAACTTGTTGTGCAGCTTGCATGTTTTGTGCTTATTGAGCTTGGAACTACTAAAGTGCCTTTTGATAGGCCTATCGATCTGCTTGTAATGTGATGCTATATTGGTTGGCCACATGTGGTCTTGGTGGAGGTGGTGATGGATTCATAATCATGTGAGTTGTTGTGATGAGAGATGCCATTAGATTGATGATAGAGGTTTGTGTGGTGGATGGTCCAATTGATATGATTGGTCCTTGAGAGACCATGTTTATGGAAGGTGTAGTGATTGCTTGTGTGGTTTAGATTGTTGCCACCTATTGTTGCAATATCGATGGCATGATCCGAGGATTTGGTATGATGTTTTTATTTACGATTGGGGGATTGTTTGTATTTTTTTGATTGATGGTTGGTAAAGGGGGTTTCCCTAAACAAAGGAGTGTTGTGGATGTTAATAGTAGGGGTGGAAGTTGTGGAAAGATGGTTGGTGTTTTCCCTTGAGTAAATGATGATGATGGGGGATCAAAGATGCCCTCTTGTGAAAATAGCCCACCTACTCCTTGTGAAGTCATAGGGAGTGAGATTTTTATGTTAAGAGGATATTTTGGTGTTGCATGAAAAGAGGAGGGGTCATTGGGGTCATGAAAGGTGAGTGGAACGTATGGGTGTAATGGATTCAATGGGATAGATTGACCCAATATGATGTTCACATCCAGATCTTGGTTGTTAACAAGGGGATGTGTTTGAAGAGCATGAAGCAATGAGCTTCCCTTGTTGACAATAGGTTGAGTTGGAGCAATAGATGATGTGATCTGTGGGATGGTTTGAGTGATGCTTTGAAATGAAGGTGCGAATGAGACTGGGGGAATAATCCTAAGAGTCTTCTCCACAATGGTGCTTACATCATAGTAGGAAGAGAGTTTAGCCCCTTCTTTTTCCAACTCCAACATGTATTGTGAGGGATTAAGTTTCATCATGGCATTGAAAATTTTGTGAGCCTCAAGATTTTGGACTATTTCAATGATTTCATCTTGAGTCATCCCTAGAACATTGACGATGTCCTCCACTTGGCCACCTTCTTCTTGAGAATCTTTGAGAATCTTGTGGAAGTGGAGGAAGATTGAGCATGGGATTGCTAGATCCAATGGGATTGATTTCAGGTGTGGTTTGACTCAAGTCACTTAAAGTGGATGTTTCTTTGTTTTTTTCCATGTTCTTCTTGTGTTGAGATCTAGTTTTGACCATAAAATAAGGATGAATTTTTAGGAATGTGGGAGGTGAACCTCTAACTCCTTGGATTGATCTCAAATTTAGGTACAAAAAAGAAAGTCTAAGATATTGAGGATCAAGGATGGTGATGAGATAGTGAAATATGGATGATTGGTGAATGATTAAACTCTTAGGAAACCTTGAAGGAAATACTAAACTTTTGGACTTTGGGATTGATGTTTGATTTGATTTTGGATCTTGATTTTGATTTGGTTTGATTTTATTTTGATTTTGATTGGATTTGGCTTGGATAATGAGCTCATAAACTCTAAGAGGATGGATATTGTCCTAGAGTAAACTTCTCCACAAGATGATAATTTAACTAAGTGTGTAAAGAAGGATTCATCTACACACACCTAGTCAAATAAGATGATTTTGATTTTCATTTCAAGAGGATTTTCCCAAAGCTTAGTATGAAGGATTTTTTTCAAGATTTCCAAGAGTTTTTTCTGAGATGATTTTGATTTTTATGTTTGGGGGCTGGATGAGAGTTTTGATTTTGATACTAAGAGACTTAGAGAGACTTTTGTTTACTAGACCTAGGTGTTGAAGACAATTCTAATACTTCCTATGTGAGATATTAAAACCTTTGAAAAAGTCTTGGATTTTGACAATAGTAAAATGAATACAAATTTGGATTGTTCTTTGATGCACGTTTGTAAAATTTGAAGGTCAATCTTTCTCTAAATTCGTAAAGCATAGACAAACATTTCTTGTGAGATTTTTCACTAAGACCTTTGGATTTTGGCTTTTAGATTTTGATCTTTTGGAAAATCATTTAGAAGAGTACATGTGTGGGGTTCAATTGTTTCGTATCTTTTTTTAATGAGTCCTTTTTACCACAAACACTTTCTTGATTAGGTTTCCAAACTAAATGTCTAATGTCCTGATTTCTTCTCATCCCACAAAGTCCATTACATGGAAATAAAGGAAATAAAGGCAATAGTTTCCTAATGTTGACTTTAGTGAGAGAAAATTGAGATATAAATTCAAATGCTTAGAAGCATCTAAGGATAGAATCCCTACGGCAAGCAATATGACTTGGATTTTGTCAAAGGTATTTGCTTCCTCTAAAGGGTTTGAAATTTGATAATCATGGTTGAATGTTTATTTTTTAATGTTTTAGATCCAAGAAAAGTGTTTTGATTGCAAGAAAATGCACAACCCTATGGATAGTCAAGAGACAATATTTGTTGAATCCCTACTTGAATAAATCTAGCTGCACTTATTCAAAGCAGATGACTAGAACCTGACCACACTGGCTCCCCTCCATGCCACACACTTCTCAGGTTATCCAAGCTTTAGATCTCATGAATCCCCTATGATGAACTTCTCATCTCTACAAAGAACCACAAAAATGTGGGGCAGCTTCAAAAGTCTGACCTCTTACACCAACAAATATAAAGGATTTTGGCTTTTACACAAATTGGCTCTTAGTCAAGGTGATCGAAGACATGGCACCTTGTGAGCATCCAACAAGCCACCAAAGTCTTTAATCGATCCTACTAGGGGCGCTTATACTTTTTAAGGTAGTACCCCATTCTGAAAGACATTGTACAACTAAATCCTACATACCATGAGGACTTGATAGTTTAGTCTTATCCATTTGTATACTGGCTCGAGTGAAAAATTGGTTGGAGTTGCCTTTGAGTTCTCCTTTCGGATGTGTCTCTTAGGTAGACCCCTCTAAAGGTAAGAAAAAGTGAGCAAGAGCATTCGTAGTTCAATCAATCCTTGTTTGTGTGAACAAGGAGAGAACACAGGCGATATACTCCACTCACACTAGCAAGCTTTGTTCAATTTTAAGAATCCAAATTGAAGTGTGCAAGAAATATTTTATACAACTTAATATAACCAAAATACTTTTGATTCTCAAGATCATTGTGAAGTGCGAGAGAAGTGCACAGGCCTTTTAAATGATATTACTTTATAAAAAATATTACAAAGCACAAAGTACACATGTTCATTTTAACCTAAAAATCAAGAGTGGATTATTTTTAAGCACTAAGATGAAGTGTGAAGTTTGCTTGTTCAATTTTAAAATCCCAAAACTAACTCTAGTAAGTTCCTAAAGTTCTTTTTAATCCCATTGATTTGTTCTTTCTAAGCCCAAATGAAAAATTATTTTGAGTCCTAAAACTGAAAGTAACAAAATCCTTGGGATGGAATTATAAGTTCTTCCAAAGTGTTTAAAAACACTTGATACAATAAAAAGAAGATTCCATAAGAAGTCTTTTCTTTGCTTCCTTTTTTCCCTTTTGCTTGCTCCACCCTACAAAAACTGGTTAATCCACCAAAAATAGAGGCACAAAATAGATAAGAAGTTCAAATGGATCAAACAAAAAAGGCACATACTAAAAATAATTGAAATCTAAATTTTACCCCACCTTAGTGGCGCAATCTGCAAAGGCAACATAGTTTGGAGCAGGTCAGCGGCGCTCTGGTGAAACTAATGGTGCTCTGTGGAGAAATAGAGATTGTGATTGCATTGTTGTTTCAACCAGTGGTGCACTTTGGAGTTTGACTTAATCTAGGCTAAGGAAAATGACTTCAGTTTCATAGTTTAAAGTTTGACAGCATCGCTAAATAGCATTGTTGGATTGATAGCAATGCATTTTGACCCTGGTAGTGTCACAGTTTCTTGTAGACACAAAACTTGAAAAACAACGAATTTTTTGTCAAAAAACATGTTAATTATTCAAAATTCACCCTACTTCTACTGGAAAAATGTGAATGGTGGATCTAGACCTACACAAACATAAACAACAAAAACAATATTAGTCAATTATGCAAATCAAAACCATCATTCCACATAAGATTCATTTGCAACATGAAGAACAAGAAATAAAGTAAATAACACAAATGAGAGTAAACTAAAACTTATTAAAATGCTCAAACTCTCAATCCCATGGGGGAGTTGGTGCTATTTTGATGTGGAAAATAACCCTTTCCTAATTCCTTACAAAGTTGAAGATGATCAATGGTGTTCCTTGATAAAATTTGGCATAACCTAGCTATGAAATTGATGAAAACTATGAAACTTGGATGAGAATGGATAAAATTTCTCAAAACATGAAGATAATGATGTTGCATAAAGTTTTGGACCCCAAATTAGTAAAAGAGCCTTCTATTTATAGAAGAGAATGGTGGAAGAATGAGCAAAAATTATGAATGTGGGATAAAATATCAACCAATGCCCAAATGCCACTTGTTAGCATGTTAGTGGATAGAGGTGGAGCACATTTTGATGAATGTGCACATAAATGCTATTAGGTGCATATTTGAAATTGGAGAAGTGACATGTTGGAGGGAGAAGAAAGAAGAGTTAATGCCACTTGGCTCAAGAAAAAAGACATGTAAGAGGACTTTAATGCCTTGTTGGATGGACAAGTCCTTTGGGAGGGATAATTTCAAATTTGAGGAATATTCTAACTTGATGCCCTTTTGAATGAAAATAGGAGACTTAATAAATCAAATAAATTGATTTGCTTGCACAAGTTGCAAAATCTAGAGAATTTGATGGACTAGAGTTAGGATTAATCATGATTTGATTAATTTAGATTGAGATTAGTTGATTTGACATTTTGAATTAGATTTTTGGATTTAAATAAATCAAAATGAGAGGAATAATTAATATTAGCATTAATTAAATAGAGTTGGATTTATTTAATTAAAAGGGGATGATGTTAGACTTAAATCAAATACAAATTAGTTTATTTAATTTAAAGGAGATGACTTTTGAACTTAATTAAATAAAATGAATTATTTAATTAAAAGAAGAGAATAGGATTAATTAAACAAAATGATTTATTTAATTAATAGAAGATAATGATTTAATCAAATAAAATTGATTTATTTAATTAAAAGATGAAATATGATGAATTTAATCAAATAAAGATTATTCAATTAAATGGTTAGTAAAGGAGATGATTCAGGATGAATTGGTGTTAGTAAATCAGGATCAGATGCACAAGATCAATCAATATATTTTATGTTTTACGTGTCTACAATGTTATATGAAACAAGGACACAAGAGGATATTATAAATTATTAACCTCATTTCATTTACTTTGATTGTGAAGGCTCTAACATTGCCAATTATTATTTCATTAGGAAGGTAGGTAAAATAGTTGCAAAATATGTTATTATTTACTTGGAGTTATCTATGTACTCTACTATATGATGATTTATATTGTTTCATTGATAAGGGATTGATAAATATTTAAGGGGGGTCTCCTCTATATATTGGAAGGTATATGAGTATATTATATCATTATGCTCTTAATACTACCTTATGCAATATCTATAACATGTATATTATTTGTGTCTAATTGACAAACCAATAAGATATGTCAATTAAGGGAAAATAGGATCTATACTATTTTCAACATGTACTTGACTAATTAAGACACACAAACAATGCATAGGAGTCATAGAGATAGTTGAGCATGAATATAGATGACAAATATTTAATGGGAATATCTTTTATACAGTGGTAGATATATGAGCATCTCATTACAATGTTCCCTTGATATTACCTATAGATTAGTCATACCATGGATATTTTGTGTCATTAGACGACTCTTAGATAATTTGTTGTTTGATATTATTTTTAAAAATGTGTTATATAGATTAAGGAATATCTCTTAAAAATGGGGTCCATAGAGATAATTGCCATGGATACAAATAATATATTATAGTTGGGTCATAATTCAATATTCATGATGGATGCTTGGGATATGTAGTATAGTCATGAATTTGTTTTATTATGTGTAATTGTTGGATCAATTTAATTTGAGATAGAAAATGATCCTTGAAATAGTGATAGTGGACTAATTAAAAATATAAATTATAATAATGGGATGATTAGGGTCAAAAACTTAGATGAGGTGGACATAAAGTAGACTTTGGAAGCATATGTGTAAGATGTAGATGTTCTAGGGTTTTCCTCAAATTATATATATAATATGTTGGGTGAGGGATGGTATAAATTCATTCTATCCACCCATTAGCACACATAAGTCGATTATATTAGGTGTAAACTTATATAAAATAGTAGGTGCATGTTTCCAATATATTAGCTATGATTTATTTCAAATTATAATATTTTTCTACTGATATTTATACTTGAGTATTAATAATTTTAATCTTGTGAGGAGTGTAGTTGAGTTGATTAAACTTATCTTTGCAACTATACATCATTTAAATTATAGTGTATGAGTAATCCTATTAAATTAGATAGCTTTATTATTAAACATATTGTACGAAATATGCATCATACATTTACCATACAAGTTATGTGAGCATTGGATTATATAGAGTAACATTAATTGAGGAGTGTGCATCCATAGCTCATGAGAGGGTCACCTTGGAGAATGGTAGATATTTAATCCAGTCTAGTATGAAATCATAGGTGGTTGTATTTAAATTTAAATTTCATATATTCATAGAGGGACAAATGTGAGAAAGATACTATATAGTTTGATTCTTTGAGAGCCATGTGATAACATTCAAATGATGAATTTATTGATATTTTAATATGTAAATTAGATAGTATGATGAAGCCTTCTATAGTAAATAGGTTGAGCTTATTATTATATGATAAGTTCAAATGGATTCATTGGATAATCATACTTTTATAGTATAAATCTTGATCCTTCTTCCATTCTTAGATAAATTTCCATGATAGAGTGATTAGTGGTATAGGATATGAATCCTTCTCCCCTTAAAATATAACCCCATTTCATGAATTCATGAATATGTATTTAAAAAATTTACATATTAAAATCTTATTATTTATAATTTTAGTAACATTTTTATGTGTGTTTGACTATTAGATATCACACATTGTCCATTTTTTATGTTCTATACGATTTTGATCTTAGATTATATAAAAATGTAGTCATTTTTGTTTGATATATTTTCTAAGGCTCGCATAAATGTATGCATGTATGTAATATTAATAATGAAATATATCAAATGTCACTTTTATTCAAGGGGTAAACGCTTTTGACCGGAGCTATGAACCGGATACAACCATTCAACAATACCACCCCAACGGGGTTTGAACCTTGGTGGAAAGAATAAAAATGCCACCAATAAACCATCACACCATGCCAATACCAGCATATATCAAATGTTACTTAATGTAGCTAAAAAACCTTAATTTAATGTAATGAGATCCTAAAATGATGATATAATAAATGGCGCAAAAGAAAATTTATAATCAATTTATAAAATCTAGTAGAACATGAAGTGTCATTAGGTTTAGAATCAATTTTAATGTGAGGCTATTTTCCCTTTCATTATTTCTATTATAACCATATAACTATATCCTCAAGTTACTAGCCTATTCAATATTTTTTCCTAATTTTTGATGGTTCAAAAGATTGTATATAAACTTGTTCCTTCATCCATTTAATTTTAAAGTGGGGTAAACACTTTTGATCAAGAGCTATGAACTAGTGAGATCATGCATGAGGGACCCCATGCCAAATATAAGCATTGAACAATTACATCCCAATGGGGTTTGAACCTTTGTGGAAAGAACAATAATACCACATTTAAAACATCACACTATGCCAATACTGATAACTTGTTCCTTTATACTTAATAGAGTATACTTATATCAAATTTAAATCATTAGGTTATATATATCTATAAATATAAAAAAAAATCAATCTATATCTTAGGAGGAAGTGAAGGTAATTCAAAATATGTATCACTTTTAGGACCAATTTCACATACATGCTTCCTTTGAGTCCTCATATTCCTCGTGTTTTTTTCATATATAGAGTGATTTGTGTATAAATATAAATTACCATAAGCATTATTAATGTTATGATACTCATCAAAACTAAAAGATATATATTCTAATGAAACAAAATAATCATTATATAAAGTACCAAGAATCCATTCTATCTAAATTATTAGATGTATCAATTCAAGAATACATTTATATTATAATAGATAGGTACATGCAAATAGATGGAGGAAAATAAGAGGCCACAACAACTTTTTGGTTCATCCAATGCACAAATTAAGTCTATTATCACACTCTCACATTATAACTACTAAACCTAAGTCATTCACAACTAAGCTATAATGTGAGAACTATGTTATAACATGATTGTATTATGACTTAGCCGTGACTATGCCTAGGTCAATCACTACTAAGAAATAATATGGATTTTAGTATAATGTGAGCATGTTATAACTTGTGCATATTATTTCAAACATAGAGAGAGAAAGAGTAAGTATATAGAGATAGGGGAGATATATAAAGGAAGATAGAGATAAATATGGAGAGGGAGAGGGATAGAGAGAGATAAGAGAGAGGAGAAAGGGGTAGATAGAGATGTAGATAGATTATTCTATTTTACAAGGAATTTTTTTATAAAATTCTCTTCAAGGGTACTACCCCCAAACTCCCATTAGGGAGCTCCACAACTTGTTGCTACCCCTTGGACCCCCTAGAAACATATGTGAATGGGAAATCCTCCCCACACCCCCTCATCAAGAAATGGGAACCTAACATGATTTTAAGAAAACATCTCAATTATGAAGATAATCAAGCTCTATTACCAATAATAAGGAGTTGGAGATAAAGAGAGGATGAGATATTAGGATAAATATGTAGAGATATAGAGGAAAATATAAATATAGTTATATAGATCTAGGAAGAAGGAGATGGAGAGGGAAAGATAGCAAGAGAGATGAAGATGATATTAAATATGAAGATATAGGGAGAGAGGAAGAGATAAATAGATAGAGGTAGAGGGGGAGATAAACATAGAGAAAGAAATAAGGAGGGAAGAATATATAAATATGGTGGTAGTGAGATAGATATAGAGATATAGAGTTTTGGTTGAAAATTTAGTAATCCCTTTAAAGATTACAAAATTGAATTTTAGCCATAGTTATGTGAGATGAAATCACTCCTCTCAGAAAGGGGGGGTTCCCTTCTTACTATTTATTGGAACTAAATTAAACTATACAAGTACTTACAATATGTACACTACACTAATCATATTGGGTTGTGTCACATTCATGATTCTTTCTTCTTTCAAAGAATATGTTTACAATGTTCCACGGTTTTAATTTCTTGATGTGATACAACTTTAAATAAAACCTAAGCAGTAATTTCCAATACTTCTAACTTGTCAAAGCATAGTCTATGAGTACCAACATAAGAAAGATATGTAATCGGGAAGATTATATTTTCAACAATTACACAATTCCAAGTAAAAGGTGTAGCACAAAGTTTAGACAAATCAACTCAAAAGTCATCCAATCTCAATTAATAAAATAATGCCAATTCAATCCAATAATAAGATAAAATCATGTGAAAGAAATGAGAACATTCACATTCATTGAAATTGATCCAAAACAAAGTTTGGTATGCAATTTAGCCTTCTTTATTGATTGAAAAATAGTTTCACAACATGAACTCAAAGTTTCAAAATTTATTTACCAGTGACTATTGATTTATTCAAAGGAGAACATCTATGTTTTTACATGTAATTACATTTTGCAAAATGACATGTAAAAATGCCAAGACCTATTTACATAAAGCATAGAGAAAACATAGAAACTATTTATCTATAAAAATGTAAGAAAAATTATGGTTCCTTGCTCTTGGCTAGGAAATATTTATATATCTTATTGATCTCCTACATTATTGCTTCATCTGATCCAAATGTGTAATCTATAATAGTGTGGAACTTCATGATGGACTTCCTGGCAACAAAACAAACCTTTTTACATCTATCCATATGCATTTTGAGATTTTCCAAAGTTAATTGTACATTGCACAAAGTTTCCATTTAAGTTAATGAAAAGGATTCATCATCCACTTGTTTTTGAATAGCTTCTTTGAATATTTGAACAATCTCACTTGTTGGAAGAAATGTGTGATTTTCATCAAGAAGTTTCCTTAGTAGCTTTTCAATTCTATTTACCATGATCATACAATGTCCTTCAACGTATTATTGTACCTAGTGTACATCTTTGATGAGAGTCTTGATGAATTGTATGTGCTTCTTGATAGATTCTTTAATCTCCACATACTTTTCCTTGTTGGGAATAACCCCAACTTCCACTAACTTGCTCAATTTCATCTCCTTCATTTGCAAACAAGACTCAAGAATTCACCCCATTTCCTTCAATTCCATAGAAAGTGTATTTTATGTCTTATCTAGTTCTAGCTTCATTTTGGATATTTGAGCAATCCTTTCATCTACAATGGTTATGAGTTTTGAACCTTTTTCCATTATTCTATCAACCAAATTATATACAATTTTACCTTTAGAATAATACTTTTCCACCTTTTGTACCATAGGTTCTTCAATACTCATTATTTCCACTGGTTGCACATTCTTTGAAGACCTTGTAATTTTTCTCAATACAAAACCATAGTTCTTAGCTTTTTCTTTGTACATGTTTTTGGTTTCCTCCAACTTATCAAACTTCTCCATCAAGGTAGTTAAGGAGGCTTGAGCATCTTCCATAGCACTTGCATGTCTAATCTCCCCATGTTCGATCCTTGTGATGGTATAATCCTCCATGCTGACTTCACTCTTACCTTGTGATGGTGTTGCAATATCCACATACTTATATCCTAATTTATCCATATGCAACCTAGAGTTAATTTTTGGATTTTTATTCACCTTGGGTTTTGGAAGAGCTATCTCCTCAAGATCTAATTCATTTGGAGAAACCTACTGATTTTTTCTTTTAGATACTTGTGAAGCTAACCATGGAGGAAGGAATGAAATATTACCTTCTTGACTTATTGCCAATTCTTGTGTAGCAGTTGCATCTATAAAAATAATTTTTGTAGTCACAATTGGTGTTGTTGTAGTCATCACTACTCCTCGTGTCTACAAATTTGATGTATTCAAAAATGATTCATTCATGAACTTATCAAATTCATCTTGTGAGGAAATGTCAAATGATGGGGATGGAAAACTTATATTGGATGATGGAGAACCGGAGGTAACATCAATGATCTACAAAATTGACCCTACAGAAGGAGTAGAATGAATATGATGAATTGATGGGGTTATTGTTGCTTTAAGTGCATGCAAACATGTTGTAGGTGGAGGAGAAGTGGGAATAGGAGCGTGAGGTGTTGTTACTTTAAGTGAGTTGGTTGGATGTACTCCTAAGGGGGGGTATTCAAAGCAAGTATCTTGGTGTAGTGTCAAAGCAGGAGAAAAGTGCAAAACACTTTTTGTTTTGGGTATGTGCAAGATCAGATCATGGAAAAAACAGGCCCTTAAGTGGCAAAAAATTTAGAAAAATTAGAGTTAGGCAACTTGATGTAAAAAATTGAATAAGACTATCTATATTATTTCAAAAATATGTAAGAATACAATCTGTAGAAACTTAATGTAGTTTCTAAACTACTAGGTTTATTTTTTAAAAATCTATTTGGTGAAAATTTGAAATTTCAATCTAGTAGTATTTCAATTGGGAAAAATAAGAAGTAGGTGTCTGTTTGACCACCCTAACCACAATAAAATGATAATATTTTTTTATAATATTTTAGATATAAGTAGAGGACTCATGTCGATGTGGTGCATATTTTTTGTAATTATTTTCCAAGTAAATAATTAATTATGATTTTTTATTACAACTTTTAAAAAATATAAAAACTTGTATGTCTGACCACCTTAACCTTGTCAAAATTCATGAAAATCATTTTTTTTAATCCTATAGTATGTGAAGCATAGAATGTGACGCATGTTTCGGATTCAAAAAATGTGATACTATTTGAAAGCTATAGATGTTTTTGAATCAGCCTATCAATCAAGACTTTAGTCGTAATTCAAATAGAAAATGAATAATAATTAAGCATAATTTATATTGGTGGAAAGATGAGAATCTCCTTTAAAAACCCTTTTCGTTTCATCAATTTTGGGTGAAAAAAAAGTCGTCAGCCACATACCCTACACATACCCATCATATCGCCACCTTTTGGCCCATCATGATCCTACACATACCCTTTTCCATTGATATCAAAGGGGGAGAAAATATCATGTGAAATTTTTTATCTATTCAGGGGGTGAAAAGAAAGGAAGTCATAAGAAAGTATGTTTAGAGTTGTTGTGTTGACTTTGATGGTTTTTCACATCTTGTATTACCATCAATGACAAAGGGGGAGATTGTTACAATTATGAAGTTGTTATCATTGATTTAGATAGGATGTCTATTGACTAATGTTGTCATTGATTTCAATTATGTGTTTGGAAATTTTTTTGAATGATGAAGATGCTGAGGATATTGAAAAAAATGTGAAAAAGAGGAAAACAAGTTGTTGCAGGTTATGCATGTGTATTTGATATATTGAGAAAGTGTTGTGATTACATGGAGCTATATTTATGTTGTAGTGTCTGAGGATGAGTTTGAATGAAGTAATGAGCTCAGACGATGTCTCTAGTACTTGATTTCTTGTATGTTGATGCTATGCCTCTATGCATATGAAATGTTGTTCAAGGTTGTTAGATGTTGCTATATTTAGAATTTTGGTTTCTTGATCGATGTACAAAGTAAGATATTTTCACCAATATGTGAACCAGTTTTTCAGAGATGTTTTATGTGGCCTAGGAGAAATGTATTTGCTTCATGTTTCTCCATAGTTTGGCTTCAGGTTGCATGGATTTGGAAAGTTTTTGATAATGTTTGTATCTTTCATAATTTAAGGTTTCACTTGACTTGGTACAATGCAGTGTGTGTTTCATGTGTGAGTATGTGAATAAGGTTTACTGGATGTTTTGGGTTAAAGTATTTCCATATTGTGACTTGAGATGAAGTCTTTGTTGGTTCTCAAGTGGTTCGAGGATTATTCTAGATCATGTTCAAGTGAATTTTTTTTTCTAGAATTTTTGGATCAATTTAAGAAAATTGGTACTTAATGTTATGGTGTTTAGCATGTGTATTGGCTGACCTTGTCTTAGCACTATGTGGGAGACTTGTGAAAGCATTTTTAGGTTTGTTAGAATTAATTTGGGTCCTAATTAAGGATTTATATGGGTCTCCTTCATTCCTATTCACTGTGGGAATGTTTAGGTGTCGACCTAATTTGAATTTGTAAATGTAACAGATAGTTGCTAACCTTGGACAAGGTTTTTGAGGTTGAGATTGATATAAATAAGAGTAATGTTGTTTTAAGATTTAAGAGAGACAAAAGATATATTCAAGTTCAATGTGAGTGATGTGTGTGATGTTAATTGTCGAAGTGTAGATGTGAATTTGAGCAGAGCAGTGCAAAAATTAAAGTATTGGATTCTTAAAGGTAGTGAGCTGAAGGTATCTGAAATCTTTCATGCAAGGCTGCGAAAGTGTTGGAGCATTTTTGGTGGATTCCTTGTTTCATTGAGAAGTTGTTCTCTATGCAACATTTCTCTTCTATCTTCTTGTGTTATTTCTGTGCTTGCAAGCCCTAGTTGTGAGCCTTTCAGATAGTGTGTCCTATTTTGGTAGTGAGCCATTGTACTAATTTTGCAATTAATTATATTGCGAGCTAATCCTCACTATGGTTTTTCCCTCATTGGGTTTTCCATGTAAATATAGTGTTCTCTTGTGTATGGTTTTGTTATTTCAGTTTTTGTTATCTACATTTCATGTTTAATCACTTTAACTTATTAAGGGTTTAATGAATGCATGTGGATCTGATTACTATTGAGGGTTTGATGTTTTAATTTTCTACAACTCATTCACCCCCATCTTAGTTGTCTTGTTCATTCAACACATTCATTCTATTGCAAATAATAGATATAATAACATACAATAATGGTTTACATAAATATTTATGAATTATTTATACAAGTTGCCACTTATTATATTTTGCAAATTGATATTATTGACCATAATAGATCATAGTCACAAAGCAACACTTATAATAGTTAAAAGGTTTTTCCTCTTCATTCACTATAACTATGGTCAAAAAATTAATCATATCTAAAATGTCTTCATTGAAATGTGACAATTAGAAATTTATAGGCGACTATGATTTCTCTTTCTTTTCTACTTTCTTCCAATATTTTATTATGTTACTGAAACAAGTATTGTTTACTCTTTTGGATGAATCAGTTGGCCTTTTCCATATTCATCTTAACATACTCATCCCTTTGAGGAAGCCTAAAGTTAATTCTAAGAGAAGGACCATCTAATTTTTTGCTAATTGATTGTATACATTTTTTACTTCTCTATTATTAAGCTCATAATGTCTCACATAGGCTAGTACTACACATGTACATTTAATAGAGGTCAATAAACATATAACATGATATAAAATAATAGAGATTATAGTATCAACAATAGGGGTCCTAGGGTTTTGTTGAATTATATTCTAAATTTCATTTATATTTATGTGCCCTAATTTTTTCTCTTACTTAAGATAGGGAATTTTCTACAATGGTGACATTTTCATAACCTTGGTACTCAAACTTCATATTGAGAGGTTTTGATAATAATTAGAGAGTGTGAGGTAGAATTTCCAATTATTTTTCATAGATGAGACAGTAAAAATGTTTATATTTAGGCACGAGTAGAAAAAAATTGGTAAAAATATAAATAATGCATCAAGAATTCTATCAATATTTTAATAGATATAGCTTGGCCTACCTTAAAAAATGAATTGGAAATGGGTAAGGATGCCTTTAATTCTTAAGTATGATGAAGGCATGGGATCAACAAAGCATAGCTTTGTAGGATTTTTGTAGTCCTATGAATGTATTATGGTTATGAATGAGCCCAAAAGATTTCCTTATAATATTTTATATCTCTTATTTGTCATTTAAAAAAAATGAAACCATGTTATTAATTTTGAAGGTTTAAAAAGATTAAAAATGTGTTGAAATTTGGCTTTACTTTCAATAATATCTCATTTATCAATATTTAAAAATACTAATAACATTTTAAACTACTGAATTTTCTCTCATTGAAAATTCATGGAATTGTTGGTGCTTGGCCATATTTTATAACTTTGTTAGCATTTAAAAGAATTGCCAAACAATATCTATATTTGGGATGTTGATATTTTTTAAAATGCTAGTGTTCACTCCAAAACACCCCATTTCCTCATATTTCATGATTAATGGGGAAAAGAGGGAGGAAAAGGGGGAGGTCAATGAATCAATCACTCTATTTTCCCTTTTCCACTAAATCATTAATTAGATGTGATTATTAGGGCCAAAAGATGGAAATAACTATCAGAAAATGACCCTAACTATTATAGTAACTATGGGGGGAGTTTTTAGAGCATAAAAAGCTATGTACTTGGTAAAAAAGCTACTATTTTTGAACTACATAGGACTCATTCGCCTTCAGTGGAAAATGGGTCCCTGTTAGGGTTTCTAAAACTGAGATTAGGGTCTTGTTCCTTGATTCCTACACTCTCAAATTCCCTATTATCAACTTCTAAAATTCTGTATGTAATTCTATAGCTTTGATTCCTTGATTTTTCACTCTGAATGACAACTTTTGCAACTTTGCAACTTTGACATTTTTTCTCCAAACTTGCTACACTTGATCTTCAACATGTAAATCTATAATCACACACTCAAGGGAAGAAAAACTTGTTGATTGTTAGTGAATAGGGGTTTTCCTCGGTCAACCCCTTGTAAGTAATCAAACCAAATAATAAAATGAATGAAATAGATCATGAAACATGAAATAATGTAATTGATATCACCTTGAATGATTTCTTGTGAAATAAATCTACAATATAACTGAACCATAGATTTTAAGGTGTAGGAATGTTATAACTCTTTTGGTCAATTAGGGTCTTTCACCTAAAGGAAAGAGATAGATTCCACACACAAATCTAGGTGGTTCACTCAAACTAATGCAAGTATAATAGAAATATGAATGAAATATACCTAGCTGAGATAAACTAAATGCAGATAAATGATAAAATTGATCGATTAATGAATGGAAACTAAGGAAATGTAGAGTGTTTGAAAGCACATTGTGATATGCAAAAACACCTATAAATGAATGCAAATTACAATATAAATGGATGTGTAGACATCGAAAATATACTGATTGACATCATGCATCTAATCCTGACTTACTGACATCGCTTCTTCCTAAATCATCCCTCGGTGTAACCGTTTAATCAAATTCCCCTTATCATGAATATTTGTCTCTTAATTAAATAAATCATTTTATCTAATTAAGTCACTTTCTCTTATTAATTAAATCAATTCATCTGATCTAATTATCCCTATTTAATTAAATAATTAATTTATTTTATTAAATCTCTAAAGTCTATCTATTAAATTAAATAAATTAAAACCTTATTTGATTTAATCTAACACCATCCCTTTGGATTAAATAAATCAAAATATTTATTTAATTAGCCTCTTATCATATTCCTCTCTTATCTTATTTAAATAAATCCATAAGTTTGAGTCAAATAAGTCACATCATCTAATCTCCTATTAAATTAATTAAACCCTTGATTAATTTAACCTCATCTCATGTCACATCCTCTAGATAATGCAAGTGCACATGAAAATAGATTTAATTCATTTATTAAATCCCTAATTTTCCTCACATGGCATCTTTTGGAATATTCTCTCAATTTGAATTCAAAAATTCCAAGTCAACATGTACATCCAACAAGGCATTTAAGATCTCTTACATGTCCTTTGCCTTGAGCCAAGTGGCATTTATTGCATTTTCCCTTCCCTCTTACATGTCATTTCAACAAATTTGAATTTCAAATATTGGCATTTATTGGCACAAACCCCAAATCTTGCACAACCATCATCCATTCATAGCTTGACAAGTGGCACCATATCCTTGGATGAGAGTTAGTCCCACATTGCTCAAATTTGGACTTTCATCCATCTTGAAATTCTATAAATGAAGAGCTCCTCTCCTCATTTCATCATCCATATTCCAAGCAAAGTTACCATGCTAAAATACTTAGCCATTTTCATCCATCATTTGAGTTCTTAGCTAGGTTATTGCAGATTTTTGGCTTGGAGTTCTCACCTTCATCATCAAAGTGGATCAACACCCTTCAACAATCATCAAATTTGCATCTTAGGGATTGGGAAAGGGCCAATTTTCACATCAAATTGGCACCAATTCCCCCATGGGATTAAGAGTTTTCTTGCTTAATTAGGATTCAATCTTGTTTTTATGATTTTATTGTGTTTTTCATCATTTTCTTCCTAATTTGAGCTATGTTAATGAATCTCATGGGGAATCCATGTTTAGGCTTGCATTTCCTTGTTTAACTTGTTTAATCATGTTGTTTTGTAGGTACCTAGATTTGGGGTTCACATTTTGGCGCTAGAAGGAGGGCTACATTCCATTAATTCTAACATTTTATGAAAATTTTGTATTTTTATTGACACACAAGAAATTCGAATGCGGGCTCGTCAGCGTCACTATTTTCGCGCCACGAGCTCATCAGCATCACAGTTTCAGCACCGCGGGCTTGTCAGCATCGCTTTTTTAGCGCCGCTGAGCTCATCCCGCCAAAAAATTCAAATTCTAAACCACACCCCTGGACTCGTTGATCTGCCCTAGTTTCAAAAATTTTAAAACTCTAACACTTTCAGGAACCACGCCGCTGGACAAAAAGAGCGACGCAATCGTGCTCTCTGCCCTGACACAGAGTGCCACTGACTAGTAAGCAGTGCTATAAGAGCGCCGCTGGAAGGAAAAAATAGCAACACCTTCATAAATTGCGACGCTGGAAAACAGAAAAAGGGAGAATTTAGTTTTTTAGCACGTGCTTTGATTCATGACTTATTTATCTACTGTTTTTGGTTTTCTAACTTCTGTATTTTTTTTAGAATCTGATTATTTCCTATTTTGTAGGTTGGAAGCCAAGAGAAAAGGAAGGAAAAGCATGGAGATGATATGGGGTCTAATCAAAGTGTTTTTTAACACTTAAGTGTTTGTTTAACACTTAAGTGTTTGTTTAACACTTAAGTGTTTGTTTAACACTTCTTCAAGAATTTGTCATCCTTTTCTTTCTTTAGAACACTAGCTTTCATTTGGGTTTAAAAAGAATCCTTGTTTATTTCTTGCAAAAGGATTAAAAAGAACCTTAGGATCAACAACTTACTAGATTTTGTTTTTGGATTAACAATTGAACAAGGCAATTTCTCACACTTCATTTGGTGCTTTAAAATGAACTCACATATTGCTTTGAGGGTTTAAAAAGAACAAGTGTAGTTGTATTTTCGTGAGGGCTTAGACTAAATCCATTGGAAAATGACATATGCACTTCTCTCGCGCTTTATAGGGATCTTGAGAATCAAAAGGTCTTTTCCATGACTTCGGGTTAAGATAAAGAAATCACCTCCACACTTCGATTTGGGCTTAAAATTGAACAAACTCTTGTGGGAGTGTGAGTGGGGGAATTTTTGCGTACATTCTCTCTTTGTTGCTATCAAAGATTGATCGAGTTACGGATTTTGTTCTTCATTCGCTTTTGTTTATCCTAGAGGGCCTGCCTTGGGGAAAAAGTACTCACCCAAGGGAATGACTCAATCGGTAACACTCTGAACCCAAGAGTATTTTCGGTGGAGATATAAATGCGGATATTGGAAGAAACACCAATATCACGCGGTTGACTCTAACAAGATGGATCCGAAAGGGGACTCTTGCCACATTGGGCCAACTCCTATGAATGGAAAGTCCTTACTAAAACCCATGTGCTAGAATTTTCCAAAATCCTTTATCTATTTGTTGGTGCAAGAATGGTCGTTCTAAAGCCACCCCACACTTTTACGGTCTTCTAGTAGAGATGGAAAGCATGCCATGGGAGTTTCATGGGTGTTGATGCTTGGCTGCCCCGTATAAGTGAGTGTCATGGAGGGGAGCTAGTGGGGTCAAGCATCTAACCACCTGCTAGAGATAAGCGTAGTTGGACTTGTCCAAGTGGGAATCCAACAAATATTGTCTTACACATCCATAGGAGTGTAGATGTTTTTGGGTTACAAAATACATTGCTTGCTCAAAAACGTCATGGAAACAAACACTTAATATCATCCAAACTTCAAACCCTTTTGAGGACAAATACAAATGACTCAATCCATATGTTATTGCTTTCCCTTGGGATTCACATCCTTAGAGGTTTCTAAGCATTGGATTATATCTCAATTTTTCTTCCTAAGTAAACAATAGGAAAACCCCTTGCCTTAAGATCATTAAATTTCCACATAACATACCTTGTGGGATTTGAAGAAATTAAGACATTGGACATATTAGTTTGAAAACCTAATCGAATAAAGTGTTTTTGGTAAAATAAAGACATTAAGCAAAGCTAAGAAAAATGAACTTTCATGTGTGATTGAAGACTCCAAATTCAAAAGCACAAATCATAGATTGGAAATCCAAAATTGAATCATTTATTGGTTACAAAGGTCTTTAGGAAGCATATGCATGCTCTTCAATACCTAGGTCTTGGAAAGCAAAGTATAAACCTTTTAGGTTCATCTTAGGATCAAAACATTATCAAAAAATTTCATCCATACATCAAAACAAAATCCACCCCATTATCACCTTTTGATAAATCTTGAAATAATCTTTGATACTAGGCTTTATGGAAAAATACAAACCATCATCAAAATCATTGAGACAAAATCCTTGAGAACATTATCAAAAAACACCTTTGGCTAGGTATGTGTAAATGTATCCTTTTGGATATGCTTAGTCAAAGTTATCAAAATCACCTTGTCTAGCTTAGTGTATGTAGATGAATCCTTCTCCATATGCTTAGTGAAACAATCATCTTGTTTGAATAGGTGTGGGTAGATGCATCCTTCTCCTCACACATATTTGAATTATCATCCTTTGAACAAATCCATCCTTTAGATCATTATCAAACATCTTAGGATCCAAATCCAAATCAAAAGCATAATCAAAAGTCAAGGACAAAATCCCAAAATCCAAAATCCAATCAAATCCAAGTCCAAAAGCCTAGTGTCTCATTCAAGATTCATCAAAATCCAAGAACATCCATATCATTCACCCCTAACATCATCATCATATCATCACCTTTGATCCTCAAAAGCATCCTAAAAACTTTCACTTTAGGACATAAAATAGAGATCAACCAAAAGAATCAAGAGATTCCATCTCCCATATTCTTGATCCTTGTTTTATGGTCCAAACAAGATCTCAATACAAGAAGAGTATGGAAGCCAACAAAGAAACACCCACTTCAAGTGACCTTAGCCAAACCAATGCAGAAATGAATCCAATAGAATCAAGCAACCCATTGACTCTCTCATCATCACAACATCCCCAAGAAGAAAATCAAGGAAAGGACCTCACTTTTAGAATGTCTCGTGAGGAAATGGCCGAAATGCTCCAAAATCTAGACAACCATAGAATCATCAACATTATGATGAGACTTAATCCTTCATTGTACATGCTTGAACTAGCAAAACAAGGGGCCAAGTTGTCGTCGGATTTTGATGTAAGTACTATATCGTAGACACATCATTTCCCCCAATCTCATCCACCATCCCCATCTCATCTACACCTCCATCCCAAAATGTCACACAAAACATCCTACAAATCACAACCTCGTTTGCTCCAACCCAATCAAATGTCAACAAGGGAAACACATTTCTCAATGCTCTTCAATCACATCCCCTTGTTAATAATCAAAGTTTGGACGCAAACACCACTTTGGAACAAAGCATACCTGAAAACCCATTACACAAGAATGTTCCTCTCACATTCCAACATGATCCATCATCATCAATTTTTCATGCAATACCACAAACACCTCTTCTTACGAACTCACAAGAAGAGGGAGATATGTTTGGACAAGGGGGCATATTCGACACCACAACATTTTCACAACAACTCACATTTCCACCTCTTCTGCCATTGCCATTATCATCCGCACCACTCCTTGGTTTAGGGCTTCCTCCCCTACCAAGTGTCAATAAAACCTACATCCCAACCATCAATCAAAGCATTGCACCAAACGCTCAAAATTTATCGTTGATATCGCAACAACAAACAATAAACACACAAGCAATGGCTACATCATCAAACAAACCCTTAATATCACAAAATATGGTCTCTCAAGGACCCATCACATCAATACCATTATCCAACATGCAAAATATCAACACAACATCATCATTTACCATCATTCCAAATCCACGCCCGCCACCACCAATGTTCACCACATCAAACCAATTTGACGCAGCATTACAAGCAGCTTTTCAAAGAGGATACCAACAAGTGCAGAAACAAAAAGCCGTGCAACAAGCCGCTCAAGCTGCGCAAGATGCCAAAGCTGCACAAGCCGTAGTACAATTGCAACAAGCACAACAAGCCCAAGCTTTATTGCAAGAGCAACAACAACAAGCCACCCAAGCTGCACAAGCATTGCAAGCACAAAGGGTCACTCAAGCACAACTTTTATTATAGCAACAAGCAGTGCAAGTGCAAGCTCAAGCACAACAAGCACAAGCACAAGCACAAATTCTTGCACAAGCAACACAAATGCAAGCATATCAGCAAGCACTAAAGCAATACCAAAGCAATACCAAGAGCAACAAGAAGCAGCAGAATTGGCAGCCCAACAACAAGCAAAACAACAAGCGTTGTTAGAACAACAACAAGTGTAGCAGCAAGCACAACAACAAGCATTGTTGGAACAACACCAAGCCCAACAACAAGCACAAATCCTAGTGCAACAACAACAAGCATTATTCATCCAAAAGCAAGTAGAAGCCTACTTTGCCCGCCACAGCATACCGATACCATTCAACAATGTACCAACCAATCCATCCATCCAAACCATGATTGCAACACCTCAAAACACATTCATCCCACCCCCTGATCTACAAAGTGATGTAACAACACAACTCAGGTTGTTATCACAACAAGTGCTCGACCTTTAGTCAGGGTGAACAACCAAAACATCAAGCAACTTGTGTCCCTATCCATTTGATAGGAGCTTAGAAATGAAACCATTCCTTAAGGGATTTGAGATCCCCAAATTTGACAAGTATCAAGGGATGGGAAACCCTGAGGATCACATCAAGGAATTCTAGGTTCATTGTATGGAGGTCGCATATGATGATACTTATCTGATGCGGCTATTCCCTAGGAGCTTGGTAGGTCTTGCTATAGAATGGTTTTCCTACTTAACTTCAGGCATTAGAACATTCCAAGAAATTAGAGATGAATTCATTAGAAACTATGCATGCAACATCACAATGGATGTCAGTCTCGAAGAATTATACACTCTAAAACAAGGAAAGAATGAATCTTTCTCTTCATTCCTTCAACGATGGCGATCCAAGGCCAATCAGAGCAAATGGACCATGCAAGAAGAACAACAAGTGTGCACCATCATCACCAACCTTGAAAGTCGCTTGTTATTTCATCTCAAGGTTCAGGGAATCACCACCTATGATCAACTGATCTTCAAGGTGCTTAGCATCGAAAGATCCCTTGCAACCCAACCTGCTGAATCAATGCCATATCACGAACCGCAAAAAAACTGCCCATCATCTAATTACAATGATAAATACCATACATGGGAAAGAAACAAGAACATCACTAATGATGGCATTGTCAATTCCAAGGTGGTCATTAGTGGTCCACGTCAAAACACACCTACATAACAAATCCAAACACCAAATCAAAACACTCATCACACAACTCATCAACCCAACAAAAATCCCACAATCAATAACCTTAATGACCAAAGAGGACCACCTCAATGCAAAACTTATCCAAAACAAAAATATACCATGTTGGGGGAACCACTCGAGGACATCGTGAAAAGGTTGATTGACGAGAAGCTCATCAAAGCACCTACATTCGAGAACTACCAAGAACCCGACGTCAAACCTCCTTGGTATAACGAAAATCAACTGTGTGAGTTCCAAAAAATCAAAGGCCACACCACAAACAATTGTATGAGACTCAAGAAAATCATCCAAGATCTCATTGACAAAAGAATCATAAATGTGGAACAGCCTACGGGAAATCAGGACCTTAAAATCTACACGAATCCAATGCCAAATCATGGAAATAAAGGAAATAAAAATGACAAAGGGAAGGGTAGTGTAAATCATGTGTATGAAATAGTCGTTACCTCCCTAAATGAAGACTGCATGGTCATCACCATCAAGGGCACCCAGACCAAAGATTGTGGAGTCACCACAAGAGGCGGTAAAGTCACCATTGCAGGATCATCCCAACCTCATAGAGTCCCTTCATCAAGAGTTGTTCTATATAGCTACAATGTTGTAGACCAACTCAAGAGAACACCAGCACACATCTCCATCATGGAGTTGTTAAAAATATCATCAGTGCATAAAAAGATCCTTGAGGAAGCATTAGCCTCATCCACTGTCTCCATAGATCTCGATGCGGACCAATTCCAAGCTATGGTCAGAAATATCCTAGCACCTAATCTCCTTACATTCTCTAACCAAGATTTCCCCACCCAACCATCTCACAACCGTGCACTTCACTTGGAAGCCATTGTAAACAAAAGAAAAATCAAAAGGGTCTTGGTGGATGGAGGTGCAGGTCTGAACATTTGTTCTCTCAGCCTCATCAAACAATTGAAAATATTAGAAAATTCCATCGACAAAGGTAAAGGCATCACAATCATAGCATATGATGACCAAGAAAGAGTGTCTCAAGGCACAATCAAACTCCCTATTCAAGTAGGGCCAACGCTCATGGAAACCACATGTCAGGTCTTGGACCTTGAACTACCATACAATATCCTCCTGGGACGCCCATGGATTCATGCGATGAAAGCTGTAGCATCAACCTTCCACCAATGTGTGAAATTCACACATAATGGACAAGAGGTCACCATCCACGGAGATCCTGAACCATTTTCATATTGCAAAAACCTTGAGGCCAAGTATTACAAAATCCCCCAAGTGCCAAAAAATGATGAGGGCCCATCCACATCATACATCGACCCCACCACTCTCGCATCCACTTTTGCGACAAAGAAACCCACCATCATCACCATCCCCACCATCTCGGATATCAAGCTCATCATCCGGGAAGATGGTTTTGGAAGCTACAAACTCCGAAACAACGCTTTTGTGATACGAGAGTTACCACAATCTCCTAGATCACCGGGATGTCCACAAGAAAATCAAGCTTCCACATCACAAACGTATCCTGAGGATTATCCCGAATTCACAAGATAGGGAGACCTTGGTCATGAGGTCATTGAAGCATATCCATCTCACATGTTGCATCAAGATGAAAGACTGGCAGCTAATTTACCAATGGATGAAAGAAGCAGGGGCCTACACATGATGCTTGCAATGGGCTACAACAGAAATCAAAGACTGGGACAAAATGACAATGGGCTCTTTATACCTATCATGCTTGAGATGTGACCCATAACAAATCTTGGCCTTGGATGTACCCCTCCGAGAATAACCATACGTGGCCGAGGTCCTCCGGTTAGAGCCGCTAATGTCTCTCCTCATCCAATGCTAGTACAACTACACTCACCAATAGTCATAAGTAGGGACACACATAATTTTATAACTAAGCCCTATATTAGTAGCAATGATGAAGATACCTTATCCAATCTACTTAGGCTATTCAAAGATACCACCCTGTGTATGATTAGTACCATATCCTTTGAACTAGATAGTCAAAATCATGAGATTCATTTAGTCTACCCCCAACTGATCGACTATGACCAATGAGGACCACCAGTTCTCGATACATTCGAAAATGATGAAGCGCTCTTAGAATTCATGGGATTGAGAGATAACATTCCAGATGGAGATCACAAAGCAGGCTTCTTAATGGAGTTGGACACACAGGCTTATTATGGGGAAATGATTGAATCCTTCAGTCGCAAAAGTGAGAAACTAAGAATCATATCCAAGTCCTTGAGTGAAAACCACACTGTGGCACTCTCTGACAAGAAAATAATAAAAAGAAAGGACGTATCCAATGGTGAAAACCTCTCTGAGGCACCTGAGGATGAAGGATCAATCTTCCCCTAAGAGCTATTCATCAAGAGAAATTAGCAGTCTTGACTAAAAAGTGCAATCCGGTCAACATAGGAATAGAGGAGACCCTGCATATCACATTCTATGTGGAAACACTATTATTAGAAGAGCAAAAACTCCTAGTAGCATTCCTAAAGGAAAGACAAATAAACTTCACATGGAGTTACGCTAATATGCCAGAGCTAGATCTAGAAACTGTAGTTCATCATTTAGTAGTGTATCTAGAGGCAAAACCGGTCAAACAAAAGCTTTAAAAAATACATCCTCAAATCGCTCTGTTGGTCAAAATGGAACTCAAAAACTTGTTGGATGCAGGATTTATCTAACCAATCGATTATCCAGAATGGGTGTCAAATTTGGTACCTGTTTCAAAACCTGACGGAGCCATCAGAATTTGTACGGACTTCAGAGATTTAAACAAGGCATGCCCCAAGGATGATTTCCCGCTTCCCAACATCGACATGATAGTAGATATGACGGCAGGACATGAAATGCTATCACTAATGGACGGATTTTCAGGATACAACCAGATCATGATAGCAAAAGAAGATCAACATAAGATGGCTTTCACTTGTCCATGGGGGACCTACTGCTGGAACATGATGCCATTTGGCCTAAAGAACATAGGAGCAACCTATCAAAGGACCATGACACTAATATTCCATGATATGATTCACAAAACAGTCGAAGACTATGTCGACGACATCCTAACAAAGTTAAGAAAAAGACAAGATCATATAGCAACCCTAAGTGTTATCTTTGAGAGACTGGAGGAATACAAAGTCAGACTAAATCCCAAGAAGTGCGTCTTCGGCGTACAATCAGGTAAACTACTAGGATACATAGTGTCCATGAGGGGTATCGAGGTGGATCCAGTGAAAGTAAAAGAAACCCTCGAGATGGAAGCACCAAAGACATTAAAACAACTGAGGGGCCTCTAGGGCCCACTTCAATCAATCTAACGATTCATAGCACAAATAGCAAACAAGCAGAACCCATATTCACACCTTCTCCACAAGGGGGTAGTATACAAATGGGATACAAAATGCGAAGAGGCATTTAACAAAATCAAGGAATATCTACTGACACCTCTAGTGTTAATGCCACCCATCCCAAAGAAGCCATTGATCCTATACGTATCAGCAACAGTAGTGGCCCTAGGAGCCCTCCTAGCTTAGCATGGTGAAAACAGAACGGAGAGGGCCATTCACTATATCAACAGGACAATGGTCAGTCACAAGCTAGATTACTCATTCATCAAAAAATCTTGCCTCACTGTAGTGTTTGCATCCCAAAAATTCAGACATTACATGCTAGCACACAAGATAAAGCTCATCACAAAAATTGATCCCCTCAAGTATCTCCTATCCAAGGCAATGTTAACTGGCAGAATGACAAAATGGGTCATGATATTATCAGAATATGACATCGAGTATGTTGAAAGAAAAGCCATCAAGGGTCAAGTCATTGCAGATCAACTAGCAGAGGCACCTATGTATTTTGAGAATCCTCTTGTCTCAGAATTCCCAGATGAGTCCATTTTTAACCTCAACGTAACTAACCATTGGAAACTATACTTTGATGGGTCATACACACAACATGGATTAGGAGCTGGTGTCTTCTTCATCACCCCACAAGGGGATTGTATACCAAAATCATACAAATTGGCATTTCCTTGCACCAACAACATAGCAAAATATGAGGCTTTGACTATAGGCCTCAGGATAGCAGTGCAATGGAATATCATAGCTCTCAAGGTATATCGAGACTCTCAGTTGATCATAAATCAGGTCAATAATGAATATCAGACAAAGGATGACAAGCTAACCCCATACAAGAAATTGGTGGAGGCATTAAAGGAATCCTTCATTGACATAACATTTGAGCAAATTCCAAGAACCAACAACAGAGCCGTTGATGCCATGGCTACAATTGTGTCTCTAGTAGACATCCCTCACAATGTGCCAAAATATGAATTTCTAATCAAGCAGCTTCTCGTTCCCACATTCAAGGTATTGGAATCAGAGTATATGTGTCAAATCGTTGGTCCTGGCGATCCTTGGTATCACGACATCTACACATATCTTCGCATAGGAGTCATACCCGCTAACCTACCATCAAGCCTAAAATGAACCTTTATCAAAAAGGCATCAAGATTTGTCATCCTAGGTAATACCTTATACTGTAGAAGCATAGAAGGTACCTTGCTACACTATCTAAATGCTAAGGAGGCATTAACTACTCTAACCAAGGTTCATAATGGTATATGTGGCTCACACTTGAGCGGAATAACCATAGCCAAGAAACTGTTGAGGCTGGGGTACTATTGGCCCATAATGGAGCGAGAAGCACATGATCACACTAAAAGGTGTTTATAATGTCAACAGCATGGGGATCTCATCCATGCTCCAGCTCAAGAGCTTCACTCGATTATCACACCATGGCCCTTTTCGTAGTGGGGACTCAATCTCATTGGGAAAATCTCACCCACCTCATCCAATGGCCACAAATTCATTATAACTACAACTGAGTACTTCACAAAGTGGGTGGAAGCCATACCCATGACGTATATCACTAGGAAGCAAATCTCAAAACTCATCCCAAACTATCTCATCTGTCGTTACGGTGTCCCAAAAGCCATTATCTCAGATAATGGGACACCATTCAAAAATTAGGATGTCCGTGACTTGTGTGAGAAATTCAAATCCAGCATCGCTTCTCCACCTCGTACTATCCCCAAGGCAATGGCCAAGCAGAAGCCACGAACAAAACCATCCTCAAAATCCTCAAGAAAATAGTCAATGATGTAGGTCGTGACTGGCACTTGCAGCTTAATCCTGCCCTCTAGGCTTATCGAACTAACATCTGCACACCCACTGGTGCCACCCCATTCTCCTTGGTCTACAGATCATAAGTCATCCTCCCCATTGAGATAGAGCTCCCATCCCTCAGAATATCACTGCAAAATCTCATCACTGATGAGGACTATCGGCATCAAGATTAAACGAGCTGGAGTTACTAGATGAGAGATGCATAGATGCTTTGAATCATCTACAAGTCTATCAAAATAGACTCAAACAAAGCTACAACAAGAAGATCAGAAGCAGGACTTTCCAAGTCAGAGAATTGGTCTTAAAAGAAAATCAAAAGAATGTCCCAAATCCTAGCAGCAAAGGAAAGTTCGAACCTAATTGGTTAGGACCGTTTGTCATAACAAGAAGTTACAAATTAGGGGTATATCAACTATCAACACCCGAAGGGGAACCTCTGCAAGAGCCAATAAATAGCTCCCATCTCAAAAAGTTTTATGCCTAATTATTTGAAGGTATAGAACCAAAAAATCCAAAAAAATTAGAAAAAGTCCAGAAAAATGGTTACTTCGGCGAAAACCTAGCAAATAGGCATCTTGGTAACAACAAAAAAATCAAAAAAGCAAAAAATCCAAAAAAATCAGAAAAAGGATCAAAAAAATCGTCCTCTAGTGAAAACCACTTTGGTGGCAGTTTGGGCAAGTACCTTGGTGAAAACCTGCCAAACAGGCGCCTTGTGTAAATAAGCACTTTCCATCCACCAGGATCTTTATGGCTTGTTCGTCATTATCCCTCCACTTCGCTTCCATCATCCATCACATTCAAGTCTCCATCCATCACACATCCATTTGCATCCGCACCATAGCTTGGTCCTACATTCGTATCATGATCCATCCTAGTACTACTCGGCTGATCCTCAAGGTTAGTTTGTCCTACCTTTATTGGGGTAGTATATTACATCATGCTAGGGGCATGTTCTCATCGGATCGGATTTGTGTATGGTCTTAAAGTCCTCAAAATCAGAAAATCCAAAAACATCAGATAATCAAAAAATCCAAAAACATCAAAAACATCAAAAAATCCAAAAACAAGTCAAAAAGTTATTCAAAAAGCCAAAAAAAAGGTCATTTTGTCGAACTACGTCGTCTCTGAGCTTGAACGTAGGCAAGGTTGATCTCTGATCATCCCCCGAGACATTTAGGTCAGTCCTCTAGGAGTCTGTCATAATAAACTGACATCTCATCATGTATATCATCATTTGTAAATCGATCATGTCGTCAGTCGAACTACGTGGTCTCTGCGTGTATAACATAGGCAAGGCTCATCTGGAAATCAGTGCTTGAGACCCCTAGGATAGGTCTTTAGGTTAGTATCTTAGTCAAAATCTCAGAAAATCCCAAAAACATTTGAAAAAATTGAAAATCAAAACATTTGTAACACCTTGAAAAATACCAAAAACAGCTTCAAAACATTTCAAAATGTCAAAAACATCCAAATATTTGAAAAAATCCATCCACCTCATCTCGCTTGCACCCGCAATAAACACCATTCATAATAAACTGATCATCATCGTCAACCTTTGGTAAAACAATCGGAAACAAGTTTAGCAGTTTAAACACATAACTCAAAATGTTAGGTCTCAAGTCTAGGTTGACCAGTAAGTAAACAAGTTGGTTATCTCTTTGTATTGGTAACTCATCATCTAAATTTGTCCCATATCAATCATCCCTTATAAACGAAATGACGTGCCGCCATCCACTAACATTTCCTAGGATGAATCCTTCCTATAATGGGCATTATCTTTTGGCAATAAGTTTTGGTTATTATCTTAGAAAACACATCCTTTTCTCGTTAGCAGTATTGAAGAGCATCAGTTTGTTTGTTTACTAGGTCTTTTTCTTTTGACTTATCTTATTTTGCACTCATTCCAAGGACATCTCGATGATATCCCAAAAATAGCGGATTTAGAGAAATAGGAATGGGGCAATGATCATTATATTTTGTTTGATGTGTTTGTTGGACGCTCTTGCAATATAACCTCAGTGAATACTTGCTTTGTTAGGTATGTATGGAAGAAGTCTAGAGCAACTTGTTGACTATTGCAGGGATAGGTTTACCTTTCCGTGTTTTGGTCTGAGGTGTCTGAATCTTCTGAAATGCATCCTAGCAAGGTTTCTGTATGTCAGGTGTGAACAAGAATACTCCTATCTGTTTGTCGAGTCAAAGTCCATCACACTAAGTACAATGCCATCCAGGTTTTCTTATACCTTGATGCATCGTACCACGTGTGTTATCAAACATAAGAAAATTTGGCCCTTTGAAAATCCCAATTCCTCGGCAAGTAATCTTCATCATCATCATCATCATTTGCATCTGTGTCATCTTGCGTCTTGTTGAAATGACTTCTTCTTTTCTTACTAAACATACTAACAAGGTACTATGACAGTTGATCACCATCACCATCATCATCATCGATCCTGCACCCATAAATCATTAGCACATGGCATAAGCATATCATATAGATATCATTAGCATATTGCATAAAGCATTTCATATAGGAAATATACACATTGCATTTTAAAATAGGTGCATTCATGACATTGCATTACACCCATTACATGGCATCTCATGGCATTACATTAATCATTGCATAAACATTCATTAGCATTACATAAACCATCACATAGCATGAACAAAAACATCTCATAATCATAAAACAATAGGAATATAAGCATTTAAATCATCGTATTAACATATCATCGCATTAACATAGATCATCATTTTGGATAATAACATTTGCATCTCATACCATCATATCACGGCCATCACATCATATCATATTCATCCATAAATCATCTCATATATAAGCATTTTTTTCACACATCACTGCATATACTATAGATAAAATCCGTATCCGCATATTGCATTAACATAAAATAAATCATCATATAGATAACATCATTGCATAAACACCATTTGCATCCATAAAGCATCACTACAAAACATATAGAAATAAATCATACATGCATAAATAACACATTGCATCGCATCAAAATCGGCTCATATATATATCATATCATCAACTGTCATAGTATAAATAATAATCGGATCACTATACATATGTGTCAATTAGTACAAAATTCCCATCGGGCTATCAAAAATGAGCCCATAAAGCACAAAATACATCATAGTATCTTGATCATGGCCAATCTCCATGGATGTTGCCCTCGCCCCTGTCACCGTGACCCTCTGGTGGTCTCTGGCTAGCCCGCTTTGAGTACTCAGGAACCCAGGCTGCTCTAGGTACTGTATTGTGGTAGGCCCGACGATAGTACTCTGCCTCTCAAATGACCTCCTTGTAAGATCGGACCGACACTGTGCCCTAGGATGACGAGGCAGCTGTCATGATCTCTATCTGCTGCCTACGACCCAACTCTGTAGTTGCCTGTAGCTCTAAGACCTATCGCTATTGTACAGCCTGATCTCTCTCCGCTCTGAGCTGATCTCTCTCAGCTCGTGCATGGTCCCGCTCGGCTGTCACTGCCTGTATCTTGGCCTATAACTACAAAATCATGGCATCCTATGCATCTTCCTACCCCGTTGCCTATACCCGTGGTTGTACAGGAACCTGACCCTCACCCTCAACTCGTGGTGGTGGGACTGGCGGGTCCTACTGCTAGTCCTGCATGGGGACATCCTCCTGACCTAGTGGAACTGGGGGCTCCTGTCGAACCTCAATCCTCAGTCCTCGCCCTCGTCCTTGTCCTCTCCTACCTCTGACCCTGTGTGCCTCTGGGTCCTCACCTAGAATGGTCAACCGTAGGGGAGGTTTGAACCAGTCTCTGTAGGCTTGTGTGGTGCCTAGATTTGCCAATCCCTTATCGTATGCCCAAGGTCAGACCACCAACTGTCAGAAACTGTCAATTGCCTCTACGGTAGGAATCCCTGGCCCCCATGTCACCTGTGTCATGTTGCGCACAAAAACGGCCACGTAGTCATCATCAGGCTGATCCTGCAGCTCCCCAAACTGACACTGTACACGCCCAGGTAGGTACCGCTCTATCATAGTGTGCTCTCAGCCCTGCATGTATCTATCCTGCCGGCATTAGAAAAGCTAGTCTGCATCATTAGCCCATCCGGGCTAACCGAGGTACAATCTCTATGTGAAAACAAACATCTCATCAATGACCCACCTTTAGTATGGGATCCCGTGCTCTCCAGTGTGTGTGAAAGACACACCCCCTCTATATCGAGCCACAAGGGCATCCTCTGCCCCCATCAGAACTGGAACCACCCGTGGACATAACACAGAGATGTGCTCCCATGCCCAGACATGCAACAAGGTCACGCTAGCTCCCAGTGCTCTGCCATCTACATACACATATTCGTGCAAATCTCTATAGAGTGAGGCCAATAGCATGGGCCCCCATGCAAATCGAACTAGCCTATCCTGGAACATCCTCTCCCAACAGTATCCCCATCCAGGACTGAAGTACCACCATTGTCTGTCTGGGGCAACCAAACCTGAAATAATACCTGCAATAGCCCAGCGAAAGGGAGGTGCTATAACTCTATACCTCTCTAGCTTGATCTACCCCTTGTAGTAGATAATGTCTCAAGTGGCGAGGACTCGGGTGTAGAAAGTGCATCCCTCCTCCATGTCATAAATCACCTAGCGGCCATGAATCAGCAATCGTAAAATCTGTCAGACGTCCTCCAATGTGACGGTCACCTCACCAGTGGGAAGATGAAATGACAATGTCTCGTTGTGCCATCGCTCCACCAGCACTGACAACATCCCAAGGTGTTTGAGCACGGGCGCCACATACGCAATGTGCCATAGTCCTGCGGCACCCAGTCGATCCTGATCTTTGTCGCTAAAGTCCTGAAGAACACTCGCCAAATCCCGCGACTGATGCTCCCGAGAATAGAGCTCCCTAGGCCCATCCTGCATCACCAAATTCGGCATGTTAAAGTTTTTTGGAAAATTCCTGACCTAACGCCTCAAACTGGCTCCCAGCGGCGTAGTTTGTAAAGGCATCACAGTTTGAGTTTCCTCAAACTCCGACGCTGGACCCAGAATTTTTCCAAATAGTGCCGCCGCAGTTCAATTTAATCCCTAGCGTCGCAATTTTTGCAAAAAGGGCACCACCGCAATGCACTTTTCCAAAACTGGCCCGCGAGTCCAAGCTGAGCCCGATCCCAGTGGTGGAGTTTTTAAATTTGAAAGAGCACCATTGTGGTGCAAAATTCTAATTAGCAGTGCACTTCAAACACCGAGCGACACTATAATAGCACCGCTGGAGGCGAGCTCTTATTAAAACATGTAATAAACGCAACAAAATAAAAAATTTAAGCTAAGGTAAGGATCACATACCGGGGCACCGATGCCAGGTGGCCGTTGGTAGGTCCAAACTCGGTTAGAGATGTGCAGGGGAAGTTTTCATTGCACCATATCATCAGGAGGTCAGAGCTCAATTATCAAGGTTTGCTAGCAAAGGTGTGTGAAAATGACTTCAAAATGACCCCTCGAGCCCCTTTTAAGCCTAAAAATTAGGGTTTCTTGACCCTCTGGGATTGTCCTGCTAGGTTTTTGGACCTCTGAACCCATTTTTGTCCATTTGAGGCTTTTTTTTCATCATTTTATTGCGTTTAGACATGTTTTTAGCCTCCTGGACCCCTTTTGGACCTACCAGGTGCCTTATCACCTTTTTTGCGAGATCACCCAAAAATTGAAATTTTCATCCGATCTCTCAAGGGGGCATCATAATGGCATGTTTTCTCTCACCATGCAGTAGTGGGGTAAGCTTTTTGAATATCAAAATTTTTCTAGCTTTGATCAAGATTGGTCATTCTTTGAACGAACGCAACAAGTGCATTGCTTCAAAGAGGGGCAAAATGTAGACATCGAAAATATATTGATTGACATCATGCATCTGATCCTGACTTACTAACATCGTTTCTTCCTGAATCATCCCTCGGTCTAACCGTTTAATCAAATTCCCCTTATCTAATTAAATTCATCAATATTCGTCTCTTAATTAAATAAATCATTTTATCTAATTAAGTCACTTTCTCTTGTTAATTAAATCAATTCACCTGATCTAATTATCCCTATTTAATTAAATAATTTATTTATTTTATTAAATCTCTAAAGTCTATCTATTAAATTAAATAAATTAAATAAATAAAAACCTTATTTGATTTAATCTAACACCATCCCTTTGGATTAAATAAATCAAAATATTTATTTAATTAGCCTCTTATCATATTCTTCTCTTATTTGATTTAAATAAATCCATAAGTTTGAGTCAAATAAGTCACATCATCTAATCTCCTATTAAATTAATTAAACCCTTGATTAATTTAACCTCATCTCATGTCACATCCTCTAGATAATGCAAGTGCACATGAAAATAGATTTAATTCATTTATTAAATCCCTATTTTCCCTCACATGGCATCTTTTGGAATATTCTCTCAATTTGAATTCAAAAATTCCAAGTCAACATGTACATCCAACAAGGCATTTAAGATCTCTTACATGTCCTTTGCCTTGAGCCAAGTGGCATTTATTGCATTTTCCCTTCCCTCTTACATGTCATTTCAACAAATTTGAATTTCAAATATTGGCATTTATTGGCACAAACCCCAAATCTTGCACAACCATCATCCATTCATAGCTTGACAAGTGGCACCATATACTTGGATGAGAGTTAGTCCCACATTGCTCAAATTTGGACTTTCATCCATCTTGAAATTCTATAAATGAAGAGCTCCTCTCCTCATTTCATCATCCACATTCCAAGCAAAGTTACCATGCTAAAATACTTAGCCATTTTCATCCATCATTTGAGTTCTTAGCTAGGTTATTGTAGATTTTTGGCTTGGAGTTCTCACCTTCATCATCAAAGTGGATCAACACCCTTCAACAATCATCAAATTTGCATCTTAGGGATTGGGAAAGGGCCAACTTTCACATTAAATTGGCACCAATTCCCCCATGGGATTAAGAGTTTGCTTGCTTAATTAGGATTCAATCTTGTTTTTATGATTTCATTGCGTTTTTCATTATTTTCTTCCTAATTTGAGCTATGTTAATGAATCTCATGGGGAGGGTGATCCCATAATAGTGGTTTACAATTTTTGGCCAAACTGGACACTGAAATTATTATTTTTAACTGAATCTTCACATTTGGGCACCTATAGCGGCTAAACTGTGAGGAATTTGAAGATGGTGCAAACTAGAGTCTCATCAAATTTTGTCTGTAGATTCTAAAAATATTTTTTCAAAATTTTTGGAATCAAATTGCACTTCTTTTCCATCTCCCAAAATTGATTTTTTTTAGAAAACAACATTTTTAAAAAGTGACGACGTATAACGCATAACCTTTTTTCCATGAAGGATAAAATTCTAATTCTTTCAAATTTAGATTTGTAACTCTGATATCTAGTGCTTCCACTTGGTTAGATAGTTGTTTATTGAATATTTTTTCCTTAATCAAGTTTCAAAGTCAAACGATATTAATAACGCGACCGATAACATAACTTTTTTTGTATATGTCAAATTTTTTTTGTTGGATCAAGGACTTCAATATCTGTGCACTCATATTTTTCAAATTTTTTGATAATCTTCTATTTTTCCACATGTGAAGAACAAAGAAATTCATTTTCGATGAAAAACCTATGTTTAATAAAACTTAAAAACAAATACATAACAAAACCAAAACATATTAAAATTATATTCATTGGATAACTTATTCTAGGAATACCATAATCATTTCAAATTAATTTTAAATGAATTCATTTGATCCCCCAAAATCTAAATCAAAAGTGATTTTTTATCAGCATTTTGATAGGTGTAAAGGAGACACATTTATAGGTATGGTTTAAAACTAGCGAGGTTCTATCCAAGGGGGTTTGATCTAAGGTGATTTGATCAAACCCTCTTCAATTGGAATCCTTAAAATGGAACTTTTTAAGGCTTAAATCATTATATTTTCTAAAAATATGTGATTTCAGCTAAAATTCGTTCCTCTTAGGAATTATAAACCACTATTATGACAGCACCTGGGAATCCATGTTTAGGCTTTCATTTCCTTGTTTAACTTGTTTAATCATGTTGTTTGTAGGTACCTAGATTTGGGGTTCACAGGATGAAACTGAAATTGTACACCGGAGATCTTGATGAAGACTGGAAATGAATTTTGGAATGCTATTGATGCTGATTTTTAGGCCTGGTGTGACTCATTCGCCATTCTAGGTGAATTAGTCCCAGATCTAGGAAGCTATTCTGGAGCCCATTTCAGAAAAAATGGGTATCCAAAAATGTAGAAAACCTGTTTCAGGCTTGGTAGTGGGACTCATTCACCATCCATGGAGAATCAATCCATTTTTGAATTTCTAAAAAATCCAAAGGTTGAAACTAAAGTCTTTGGTCTGCACTTCGGTTCCTGATAGGTGTCCACCTCCGAAAGTCTAATTTTCAGACCTAGTCTAAGTGAGTTTTAGTTGATATTTTTCCCTATTCAACAAGGATATCTCTTCAATAAATTTGAAACTTGATCTTCAATTATTTTCAAGCTTCCAAGATGCCTAAATCTACAAACACACAAGAAGAGAAAGAGAAATGTTGAATATTAGGGCATGGGGGTTTGCCTTGGTCAAACCACTTTTTAGGTAATTAAACCAAAATGAGAAAATAATGTAATGAAGCATGCAATAAGGGAGTTATTACCTTTCCATGATGATTGATCTTGGATATCTGTAGCAAAACAAGAACAATTTGCTCTTGAATGTCTGCAAATGTTATCTTAATGACTTGAAATGTTGAAACCCTTGCTCACTTGACTTGAGGGAGAAGATAAATGATGAATGAATAATAAGAGATGTGTGAATGAGTTATGAGATGTAAATTATGGTTTAGAGACTTATATTTATAGAAAATTTACCTTGTTCACCCGTTAATTTGATCCCCAACACCGACATAAAGAAAAATTAAACTTAAAACCTAATTTTTCCTGCTCAAAAGTCAAAAATGGCCCAAATGGGACTCATTCACCATCTTGGGTTATTCCTACTTGTGTGGGACTCATTCACCCAAAGTAGATAATGGGTCCCACAGGGGCTATTTTTCTAGCTAGGATGTTGGGGAATACATAAATTAGGTTTATATGATGATTTTATTAGGAATTTGATCAATTCAAGACTCGAGATGCACAATATGGGGTCATAAGGGCCTATTAATGATGATGAAAAGGTCAATTAGGGATTGGGACACAAAATTTTATGTGAAAGTGTGATTAAATACACTTTACAACATTAAAATGAGGTCTATGTAACCTAGAAAGGCACAACATCCAATGTGAATGTGTAGGACACATTAGGACACTTGATTAACATTAATTTTATTTTAAAATCCTTCTAGATTGATATGAAAATGCAATTAAATATATTTTATAATGTTGAATCAAGGGAAAATGGGTTCATTAAGTTTAGAGAGGTGTGAAAGTCTTTTCCAACACTTTACAAGACCTTTACAAGACATTGATAAATGTATTTGCAAGGGTATGAGACCTAATTTGTACATGTAAAACACCTCACAACACCAAATCAAGGCCTCATTAAGTCCAATTTGTCATCAATTATTCCCAAATCAAGAAAGTTTCATTTTTTCTATTGTAAAATACCATGTAGTAGCCATGAAGAATGAAGTTCTTGAATCCTTGAATGCGATTTGAACAATGGTTGCAAGTAGATCTTCAATGAGCTACATCCACTTCTTTATCTCAACAACATGAATGAATGCCTCAAACCCTTTTCATGATGATATGATCTTGAATTGCTACAATAAACTCTTGAAATCTACCTTGAAATGCCTTATGAATTCTCTTGAAATTCTCTATAGTGCTCTTGCTCTTGATCTCATGAAATCACATAACTTTTCTAGGAGAAACAATGTGAATTAACCCCTTATTTATACTAAATTAGGAGATTAACCCAAAAATTCAAAAAATTAAGGCTAACACCAGATCTACAAACAAACATTATTAAATTCCCACTAGAATGAAATTCAAAAAGGGGGATCTCATTAAGGGAGGACCCATTCGCCACCTAGGGCAAATGGGTCATGGCTTAGTTTACTAGGACCTAACCCTAGGGGATTAAAAGAAGGTTAAAAACCCATTTCAGATTAACTGAAAAAGGGGGTCCTATTAAGGGAGAACGTATTCACCACCTAGGGTGAATGAGTCCTAACACCATTTTCCAAGACCTAACTTTTCCCAATGAAATATTTTATCTATTAAATCATGAGTTTTAGGATAGATCTTCGGGAGGTGTCAAAACTAAGGATTAAATTTAAATTAAAAGGGGGTATTTACTCCAATTACCTACAATTAATTAATGAGCACCTAGATAAATGTGAAAGTTCCTTATAACACTTTACAACACTTAAACACGGTAAAAATTTAAATACATTTTATTAAAAAGGGGCCCATTAGGCTTAATTAGGAAAATAAGTCCTAGAAAAGCCTGAAAGTGTGTTACAAAAATTTACAACACCTTTGCAAAAATCAAATAAGGCACATTTTAGTCAGATAAAGGTCCTAGAATAGTGTGAATGTGTACAACAGATTACAACACCACTCTAATACATCATTAATTCAGTTTTAATGTCAATTATCAAACCAAGTAAGGAAAAAGGATTACTTTTTCCATTACTACATTTTGCCCCCACTTTAGTGAGGGGACGATCCCATGTCAAACTTACACTAAAGTAGACATGTAAGACACTTAAGTATGCGGAAATAGAAAAGATCTAGATGATCATACCTTGTGAAAGACTAAAAAAAAGGAAATCCAAAGGATCAAGCACAATCATTCCAACGCAATGTGGAATGTGGTTGTTTGTCCATAACATATGCTACTCAATATGGGGTAGTAGAATCTTAGTCTATCCACTAGGTGACTTGTCCCAACAAAGTGGTTTCATGGGAAAGTCATGCCAATGTATCGACTTCCCACCATATAATGAGAAATTCATGCCAATGTATCATCTTCTCATCATACTAACCATACCAAAGTTATCCTCCTGATAACTTCAATAAGGTACCAAAAATTAAATGCGTCTTGTAAATGCTTTTGAATATCATGTAAAAATTTTGTTAAAGGGGATTTTTCTTTGTTCGTGTAAAGGTCTTCTTCTTAGGGAGCATTGTGCCTAATGTCTCCAAGAGAGGACAAGTAAAAAGTGTCAGATCATTGCACATGGGATGCCGCATTCACTTAATGCCATGAAAGTAGATTTTATACTCTTGGAAAGAATTAAAACCCAACGACACCACCAAGAAGAGGACACATCACAAGAAAAAAAATCATGCCATGAAATTTTTCCAAAAGATATATGTCTATGTATGCTCCCACTTTAAAGCAGTTGCTACACCATCATTATGAGAAATTTCTTTAAAATATCCAATTTTTTTAGCCTAAGACATGAGAGCTTTCCTCAAAAAACCCTATACCAAGTCATATGTTCTTAAATAAGTTGCATCATGAAATAGGAACAAGGGGTTACCCCCACAAATACAATGCTAAACATAGAAAGAAAAATGTCACATGTGAGCCAACTTAAGGCATGCCATCCACCTCCCAAGCTTTCTATTATATATACATGGAAGGCGGTTAACTAGCCAGAATAGACAACAACAAGTGACACACAAGGACAAAGCTAAAATGATTAATGGGGAAAAGGGGGAGGTCAATGAATCAATCACTAACACTCTTTTCCATTTTCCACTAAATCATTAATTAGATGTGATTATGAGGGCCAAAATATGTAAATAACTATCAAAAAATGACCCTAGAACTATTATAGCAACTATGGGGGAAGTTTTTAGAGCATAAAAAGCTATGTACTTGGTCAAAAAGCTACTATTTTTTAACTACAAAGGACTCATTCGCCTTTAGTGGTGAATGGATCCCTGTTAGGGTTTCTAAAAATAAGATTAAGGTCTTGTTCCTTGATGTCTACACTCTCAAATTCCCTATTATCAAATTTTGAAAGTTTGTATACAATTATGTAGCTTTGATTCCTTGATTTTGCACTTTAAATAACATCTTTTGCAACTTTCCAACTTTGACAATTTTGCTCCAAACTTGCTCATCTTGATCTTCAACCTATAAATCTGTAATCACATACTCAAGGGAAAACAAAATTGCTGATTTTTAGTGAATAGGGGTTTGCCTCAATCAAACCCCTTGTAGGTAATCAAACCAAATAATGAAATGAATGAAATGGAGCATGAAACATGAAATAATGTAATTGATATCACCTTGGATGACGTCCTGTGAAACAAATTTGCAATATAACATGTAGTGGCCATGAATAATGTAGATTTTGGATCGTTGAATGTTATTTGAACAATGGTTGCAAGTAGATCTTCAATGCTACATCCACTTCTTTAGCTTAACAACATGAATGAATGCCTCAAACCCTTGTCATGATGATATGATCTTGAATTGCTGCAATAAACTCTTGAAATCTACCTTGAAATTCCTTATGATTTCTCGTGAAATGATCTATAGTGCTCTTGCTCTTGATCTCATGAAATCACATAAGTTTTATAGGAGAAACAATGTGAATTAACCCCTTATTTATACTAAATTAGGAGATTAACTGCAAAATTTAGAAAATTAAAGCTGACACCATATCTGGAAACAAACATTATTAAATTCTTGCTAGAATGAAATTCAAAAAGGGGGTCTCATTAACGTAGGACTCATTTTCCACCTAGGGAAAATGGGTCATGGCTTAGTTTACTAGGCCCTGACCCCAAGGGATTCAAAGAAGGCTAAAACCCCATTTCAGATCAATTGAAAAAGTGGGCTCCTTTTAAGGGAGGACCCATTTGCCACCTAGGGCGAATGGATCCTAGTACCATTTTCCAAGACCTAACTTTTCCCAATGAAATATTTTATTAATTAAATCATGAACTTGTCGAGATTGATCTTTGGGAGGTGTCAAAATTAAGGCTTAAATTTGAATTAAAAGGCGGTTAATTACTCCAATTACCCACAATTAATTAATGACCACATAGATAAATGTGAAAGTGCCTTATAACACTTTACAACACTTAAACAAGGTACAAATTTAAATATATTTTATTAAAAAGGGGGCCATTAGGCTTAATTAAGCAAATAAGTCTTACAAAAGTGTGAAAGTGTGTTACAACTCTTTACAATACCTTTTCAAAGGATCAATTAAGGCACATTTTAGTCAAATAAAGGTCCTAGAATAGTGTGAATGTGTACAACACATTACAACAACACTCCAAGACATCATTAATTCAATTTTAATGTCAATTATCAAACCAACTAAGGAAAAAGGATTACTTTTTCCGTTACTACATTTCATAAATTTCAAAAAACTTAAAATAATTGAAAATATTTCCTTTGGGGATCATCTCTTCAAATTTATACTTTGAATATATTTAAAATTTCATCAAAGGTTTTAAAACTTATATAGATGTCTAAAATATAGATATATTCCCAAGAAAAACAAAGTCTCTTCATCGGTTAGATTTTTGGAAATTTAAGGGATTATATCAAAAAATTGTACGGTTTCAAAACTATGAATGACACAAACATAGGTTTAGAATTTTAAACTTTTTGATAATTCATGAAGTTATGAAAACCACTTAACATGTTGAATAATATTTTTAAGTATTATTTGAGGTTTCAAAAGGATTTGAAACTAATTGAAAATGCTAAAAATATTCTACAATGGATTTAAAAGTGTGGGAACATGTGAAATGACTTTGAGAAACACGTGAAATGACTTTGAGAAGCTTAGGATAATTTATATTTTTTTGCAATTGGGATGTAAAAACTAAGAAAACTAGAATGATTAGAATGAGGTATAAAATTGATCAAAATTTTGAAAAATCACTTTATTCAAATTATCAAATTAATGCATCCTTTTCTATTAAATCTTGTTTATATTGCTCAAGGATTCTAATAAATACATTATACCAGTCATTCTTCTTAACTTGTAACTCTTTGATCATACCAATTAATTGGTGGGTTTCTTTCAAAACATCTTATTAATATCATAATAATTACTCCAACAATCTATTTTCCTTCAAGTGCTATCTTCTATTATTTATTCAATTATCCTCTTTTACAATCTACACACTAAGAATAATATAAAATATTTTATTTTCTTGAAATAGAAGTATCTAGATGTATCACCCAAAATAGCCTATGAGATTAAATAGCTTATGACTTTGATAATAATTGATTAGTAATTATCACTATAAAATAGCTAGAAAATAGAGAATTAAATTTGAAATTAGTGTTACACTTAGAATTAAAATATACTCACCTATGCAAGAAAATGATATTCTAGTACATAAATAAAAGAAGATAATAAAATATCAAATATAAGACAAAATAATAATTAAACTTAAAAAATCACTTTGAGGGATGCTCTTGCCTAGAGTGTAATTCTCAAAATAGACAAGTATAAAGAGTGGTGTAATATATGTCAAGTGTATCATTACATTTGCTTTATATTTCTCATAGATGTAACATTTAATTAACCTTCTTATCTTTGATTTGGAGTCTATTTGGGTTCTTACAAAGTGCCAGAAGAATCCCCTTATGTGTACATACCCTTCTACTCAAGAAATAAAGAAACAATGTTACTATTTCATTCCAAATTCTAATTAATTTATAATTTTATAAAAATATGACTTTCAATAGGAGGTGGTTTCAAAACTGCCTATTTTAAGAAGACATGGTTTGGATACTACTTCACTAGTTAAAAATTGCTACTAATATTTTCACAACTAGTTACCACTATTGATAGTTATTAGAGCTATTTTTGAATTGCATACTAAATCTAATTGAGGTTCTAATACTTTTATAAATTAATTAAACTTTTTTAATGGAATGTGAATAATTAATCATCTTCAACTTTTTGTGCCTAATAAATTAATACATTTTGGCCTTGAAATGTATTGAATTATCATCTAATTTATAAGGATATTTACTACTATAGTTGATAGGAATAATGTCTCTTAGATTTTCATTTAAATTCTAATTATATAGCATGATATAAATTTCTTTGTTTGTTATTTCTACAAGAATTACATTGAGATATTATGAATCACCAATAATATCTACCTTGAATTACTTAGTAAGCAAGATAGCAACATAAAATGTACTTTGCAAAAGGGCCAATAGACATTGAAAGGTGAACTTATATTTGGTGGACTAAGTAACAATGTGTAGTGGTGAGAGCTAGGATAGTGTATAATAGAAATTAGTTGATGGATATTGGGCATGAATCAATTTGTAAACAAGTAAGCCAAATAAATTGTAAAAGGTACTCTTTTTTGATAGGTTGAAAATTAAATGTTATGCACTTATACCTCTCATACGATAAAATTTATTTGAATAATATATCTTGTTAGGAAATCAATGCTCATTTAATCTATATCATGTTTTTCATTATACCTTTAATACTTCTTTTTTTTAGTAAAAGGCACAAGGCCTATATATATATATATATATATATATATATATAGATGTACATAGGATTACATGATATATCGTATGGATATGCAAAATCAAAAATTTCCCCAAACTGATCTTGAAAACATGATTACAGTGCACATGAGATAAAAAATTCATAGGATTTCCCTCATAGTGTTTGTGGATCATCAAAAGAAAACTTGACTAAACTACATATCCATCTTCCATCAAACCAATAGTCCCAGAAATAAGGAAAATTTTCAAAAAAATCCTTGCTAACAGTTTAGTTATTCTTCAATTCAAACCATGTGCAAGTAATTTTCATCTTGAAACTCTGCATTCTCCATGTCTTGATTGTCACAAGTAGCAGGACTAGCTTCTATAGCTAGAAAAAAATGAACATGCTCTTAACGCACACAGGATCCATGACCTACAGCCAAATCATTTTCTTTTCTATTCCCCCAAGCCAGGAACGGGCAAGAAATCAATCCCTTTCCTCTTGAATTCATGTTATCTACATTTCCATGAGCTACCTCCACTTCTACACAACCTACATTAGTGCCTAAGGAAATCCCTTGTCCCTTCTCCCCAAAAAAATATATGGGAGAATGAGGTGAGTGAGATTTGAGGAAGGAGATAGCATAATAATTTTCCTTTATGGCCATATCCATGTTCACACAAGCCCTGCAACAATTCTTCCTTAATGCATTCAATAATCTACTATCACTATTGTATTGCAGGGCCAATCTGATGGAGTCATAAATTTTGTCAAACCCGTGATGATGAATGGTAAAACCCCTTGGAAATAGACCTCCTATGTCCCCATCCCCAGCAAAGACATTATAGCTTTGGGTTAAAATTAACAAAGCATTATTTTGAAGAAACTGGGGTTTGACAAATTTCTCTACAATTAACACTCTAGAGCTCCTAGTAAGATTGCAAAAAATACATTATATTTGAGAGAAAAACAGAGAGCACCTAAGAAGGAAAGATGATTTGACTTGTGCGAACGACTTCCTCAACCCTAGGGAAATTCAAATTGAACACCACCTTTAGGCACTCATGGGAAAGGTACTCTTCAAAAGGTAGCTCCCATGGTTGCACCACCATATTCACTCTACAATTACAGGGTTTGAAAGCCATCTTGCCACCTCTCCAGAACTAGAAAACTTCACAATTTGATATTAAATAGAGCTTCAAATGAATACCACATAACAACCACCTCCCTTTATATCCAATACAACATGTGCAAATCTTGTTTGTAATTAGAAGGGAATATTTTGTTCTCATATGAAGGTGAGCCCGTTAAATTCCCCACAGATGTAACTTGAATTGGCTCATGCAAAACTTTCTCTCCCAACTCTTCTTTCTATGTCGCACTCTTGATCATCATAGTTTCCTATACCTGCAAGACAATAAAAATTAAACAAAAACTAATGCAAGTGACACATGTCCAAAAATTGGGCAGGACTAGCGTAATCATATCTGGTGTTGTGCCTCAAAAATCCATCGGCATGTTGGTGATAGAAGCAATGTGATTATTAATCATTTATTAATATTGCTTCCAACCGAATGCATTATTAATCATAGTCCAACACAAGTTAGTTGCCTCGTACAAGATGACTCAACATTCCCCATCCTAGCTGACATGCCAACTCAACAAGCTTTGCCACTCATGTCACCCATTTTATCCATCACCCTACCCTATTCAAATACAAAGGAGATATACATTTGACGATATCTTTTAACTATCTTTGACAATTGCAAGTTCTAGCAATTGAGGAAAAAGCTTTACAATCTCTTGGTGCCCCACTACCTCAAAGTTTTGACCATCACATCCCATATTTTCCACCCTATCAACCAGTTTGTTACCTTCACTATATGTGTGTGAAATTTGAACTTTAGAAAAAGAGTCCATTATTTTCCAAGCATTTTCCAAAATATAATGAAGTCTCCAATTGTGAATAGTTCTTTCCTTACAAGCATTGATTAGAATTAGGGAATCACCTTCAATGTGCAACTTGTGAATGTTCATGGATTTTGCTAGTTGCAAACCTTGAAGCACTGCTTGACCATATGCTATGTTATTAGTGCTATTTAACACATGAAAAACTTTAAATACTAACATAATTCCTTTCCAATCCCTAATAACTATTCCTACACCTGACATACCTAGGTTTCCCTATTGGAAATATGTGCCTCAATCCCACAAGCTGAAACCTCTAAGAGAGCCAAGTTGGTGTGACATGCTTTGTGTCTGGCTGACTAGTAGCTGAAACCTTGGTAAACAGTTCTAGTTGCTGTGACCTTGCTTCAGTCATGTCGAATGTATCTATCGCTGTGACATTATGATCGCTGTGACAATTTATATCTCACTCTGCCCGAGTTGATCTCTTGCCGACGGGTCAATGTCAAGTGGTGGTCGGGGAGACTCATGGCGATTGGAGTCTTTGGGGTAACACAGAGGCTTCGCTATGAAATCTCAGCGATGAAGGAAAGTCTTGCCAACAGTATACACTCGGAGTAACATATGGTGGCTCGATATGAAGTCTTACCGATATGAATATCTCTGGCCGACAGGCCACTCTTATCGGATATCGGGGAGACTCTGGGCGACAAGCGAAGGCATCGGGGTAACACTAAGGGTTCGCTAAGAACTCTTGGCAATGGAGAGAAGTCTTGCCGACTGTTGTTTGGTGCTCGGTATGACTTAAGACTTCAGAGTAACATCTCGGTGATAGCGATAAGTCTTGGCGATAGATGAATACTTCAGGATAACTTGTGAACCTCAGTATGATCTCTTGGAAAAAGCGATAAGTCTTGCCAACTATTGAACATTTTGGTATAACATAAAGGCTTGGTATGATCTCTTAGTGAAAGTGATAAGTCTTGGTGATAGCGATACAAGTGATGATCATCAGTATGAGGTCTTGGCGACATGGAAAAGTCTTAGCAATAGCTCTATGGACTCGGTGTAACATCTTACCGATAGTATGGACTCTTGGCAATATTGAATGCTAGCTTTGTGGCATTGGGGAGACATGGTTAGTGTCTCACTAACATTCCAACATAGGTTGAATGCTTTGACCGAGTGAAGACTATCCTATGTGGCTTGTATTCGACCAATAAAAAAAGTTGAATGGGAACCGCTAGCAGTTGGACTGTTGCGGCTGTTACTTAAAGGAAGTTCAACAGATAGGGGCAACATGGATATATGCTAAAGTTGAAGATGTTTTTCAGTTCGATGTTCAATTGAATGGACAGATGAACAACTTGGTGTATGGTCAGTGTGAATTTGATTCTGAGAAGACTGTAACTTGAATATTTTGTACAAGGTTGATCATGGTGAATGCTGTTGTAAATTGACATCAGAAAGATAAGTCTAGTCTCTTTATGTATTCTCCATTACTGTAATACAAAGTGACTTCTCTTGGTGTGGTGGGTTTTTTTCCCATAAGGGTTTTCCCACGTAAATAGGGTGTTCATATGTGTATGTCTAATTCTCTATTTCTATTATCTCTTTCAAGTGCATCTTATTTGGACTGTAATTGTAAAATTTAAAAGGTATCTTTGCATTCTTCCCTAAGGTTTTGACGTTAGGAGAGTTGCTTCTGCACTTAGCTTTGCTTACATTCCCCTTGAAGAACCATCAAAATTAAGCTGGAGAAAATCTTTTGTAGGAGGTTGCCATTGGACCTGTCTTCTATCAATTTTTGACTGAGGGGCAATCATTTGAGCACCGTTGAAAGAAAAAGAAATGGATTCCTAGTTTTGTAGAAGCCAATTATCCCAACTCATAAATAAATAAGAAACATTCTTATGGGTTTGTACGAATGTGTTAACTACTTCTGAGATTGTTTGTTCAATATTATTCTTGATCTGAATGATTGTATGGAATTGTTGTCTAAAGATTCGTTTATTTCTTTCCCACCACAAATTCTAGATTATAAGAGGAGAAGCAACTCTCCATATGCAAGCAAAGAAAGAAGTTTTGAACAATATTGGCTAGGCAGTAAAAAAATCCCATAAAGAAGATGGCATTGGAAAAGAAACATTCAACTGGCATTTAATAAACTACTAGCATTCTTGTGCCCACTCACACTCCATAAATAGATGGTCAATAGATTCATTAACTTGATGGAAAAGCACACACTTGAATGGTTCCAAAAACCCTAGCTTACATAGCCTATCACTTGTTAGGATTCTTTTGCGAAGGGAAAGCCATATAAAACTGCCCACCTTAGGAAAAATCATTGAGTTCCAACAAAATGAGTATGCTCTATGAGACTAATTTTAAACCACATTTGCTATAAGGGACTTGTAACCCTGCTTTACTGTGTAGTTCCCATCCTTAGAAGGTACCCAAATTAGTTTATCTGATCCTCCTGACAAGAATACAATTTTGTCTTGTAAGACTGTGTAAAACATATTTATCTGATTAGGTGTTGAAAATGGACTCCTCAAAACCTTCCAAACAACTTTCCCTAAAGAAGGCTCATTTCTTTGAACATAATCCTTTAGCTTGCTACCCCATAAGGCTGAGGTAACTAGATCAACTAGAAGTAAGTCTTGAATTGAAGTCAATGGAGGGAATCCATTCCATGAGTCTTTCTAGAAGTGCATACTTTTCCCATTATGGACTTCCTAGGTTAGATACGAAATAATAACCTCCCTACAAGCTACCGGAAAATTCCACATAATTGAGCAAAAAGGTGGATTTGAAATAGTTAAAATTCTAGTTGGGTTGTCATCATCCAAGTATTTAGCCTACATTAGGGAACACCACCTCAAATTTGGTTTTTGATACATGCGCCATACTAGCTTAGCTCCCAATGCTAAATTTCTTGCAGAAAAGTTATGCATGCCTACTCCTCCACTTTTTTTATTCATGTGCACATATTTTCCAAGGAAACTAGTGGAATCTTCTTTGACTCATCCATATTCCCTCACCATAGGAAATTATTAATAATAATTTGTTGCACAATACCTCTTGGAGCCTTCAAAATGGCCATGAAGTAATTTGGAACATGGATGCTAACATTGAATTTACTAGTAAGATACGGCCAGAGAAAGACAACCACATTGCTTTCCATGATAGGATTCTAGACTTTATTCTATCTAAGACCTTATGACAATATTGAAGTTTATCTACCCCTATAAAGAAAGGGATGCCTAGATATGTACATGAAAGCTCAGCTGCCTAAAAACCCAACAAATTTACTATCCTCTTTGAGATAGAAGACTATGTGTTCAAAATATAGATTTTAGACTTGGAAGCTTTCACTTTTTGTCCCGAAGCAGAGCAATATTTATCAAGCACCTGTTTAACTTGTTTCACCTCTAATAGGGAAAAATTTCCATATAATAGTGTGTCATCTGCAAATAAGGAGTGTGTTGGTAGAATCCTTGTGTTTGGAATAGAAACCCCTTGTCATAGCCCTTGATTATTAAGATTTTTAATTGTTCTGCTCAACGCTTTTGTCATGATGAGGAGATAAAGGATCTCCTTGCCTCACTTATTGTGTTGAACTAAAAAAACCAACAAGATCCCCCATTGATAACCATTGAGAATTTATCCCCTGATAAGCACGATTGAATCCATTTACACCATTTTAAGGAAAAACCAAACTTTTGAAGAACCTGGATCAAAAAGTCCCAATCTACCCTATTATATGCCTTCATTTAAATATCCAACTTGACAATGAAAGAAGACAAATTATTATCTTTGATAGAGTGCATCACTTCATAGGCTATGAGTGCCCCTTCAGGGGCTTCTCCTCCAGGTACAAAGCCCCCATGTTCATAAGATATTATTTTTGGTATTAGAGGTTGAAGTCTAAGATAAATGGCCTTAGTGAAAATATTGTATATGGTGTTACACAAGGAGATTTGTCTAAAATCTGCAAAATATTTTGGCTCATTTACTTTTGGGATAACTACAATATGAGTCATATTAAACTATTTAAGCATGGTGCTTGTCTTCTTGGATTCTTCTAGAGCTAACAAAACATCAAAATCAACAAAGTCACAATTTTTTTGAAAGAATATACAAATAAAACCATCTAGACTTGGTGCTTTATCCAATGATAATGAAAACACAACTTTCTTAATCTCCTCAAGGGTAAAAGGCTTTAGCAACTAATCATTCTCCTCCCTTTGAAGTAACTTAGGTATGTTCTCAAGTAACTCCTCACCATCCTTGAGTGCAAAATCTAATTTATTTTCTGGTGCTGACAATAACTTTGAAAAGAACCTTTCTCCTTCTTCCTGTATTTCTTCCTCCTTTGTCAAAACTTCCCCTATAATAGTACACTGAATGGAAGAAACAAAATTTAAAGACTTCTTTATTTGAGTTGAAACATGAAAGAATTTTGTATTTTTGTCCCCTTATCTTAGCCACAACTCTCTAGACTTTTCCATCCAATAAATTTCCTCTCTAGCTATCAGCTTGGCCCATTCTTCCTGCAAACCCTTCTACTATTCATAAGTCATGTTATCAAGCCCGTTCTTGATTATAAGTTTGTTAATCTCTAACAGCTACTTAAATAACCATTCTTTTTCTTGAAATATGTTTTTAAAAACATGCTTATTCTAATGCATAATCTATATCTTGATATGAATTAATTTATTTCTTAACTGAAACATCCTCGAAACCTGCTAAAAGGTGCATTCAACCACCAATGCTACAATAATTCTGAGAATTGGGGGTGTCTAAACCACATCTTTTGAAACTTAAATGTATATTTACCTTTTGCCTTAGGGGTATCTCCTTCAATGCTAAGGTTAATAGCAAAGTGAACCAAAGCTAAGAATGATAGGATTTGAGAGAACAAAGATTACTTATGAGTAAACCAATTTGGTGAGGCTAGGAATTTATTGAATCTTTTTGCAATTTGCAAGAAGCCTTTTCTTTGGTTTGTCCATGTAAAACTACCATTTTGTGGAACAATGTGCATTAATGCATTATCTTTTATGAAGGCTGCAAAATCATCCATAACCCTCTGAGGAGGTATAATACCCCCTTTCTTTTCCTTCAAATTAGTTATATCATTAAAATCTCTAGCTAATTAAAATTTCATGTCTGAAAGACCATCCAACATATTAGTGATAACCTTCCAAAGCTACTTTTTATCTCCTATAGTGGTTGGAGCATATACATTTACCAACCAAAACTGCAGATCAAAATGCCTAACTTTCAATAATTGCTAGTTCTTTTCATTTTGAATCAGTTCTACTGCCACTGTTTTTGGATTCCAGAGTGATATGAGACCCCCTAAAGCACCTTGAGCAAGAGAATGTGTAGATTTCCAAGATCTCCATTCTTTAATTGACACTTCATATGTTGACTCTGAAGTTTTTGTTTCTTGCAATACTACTATATCTGCTCCACAAGCATCCAATTGCTACTTGATTTGAGCTTTTTTGTTAGGGGCATTGACACCCCTGACATTCCATGAAATTATCTTCATTGAGGCTAAGGAGAGCAACATGCTCTCCTCGGACGTTTATTTGTAGATAGCAACAAAGTAGCTTCCAAGGTTGACTGAACACCAACAACTATTTCTTCCTTCATTTTAGTGATATGAGATTTCCTACCCGGGTATGTGCAGGATCATCATGGAAAAAATAGGCTCTTAAGTGGCAAAAAATTCAGAAAAATTAGAGTTAGGCAACTTGATGTAAAAATTTGAATAAGTTATCTATATTATTTCAAAAATATGTAAGAATAGAATTTATAACAAATTGAATGTATTTTCTAAACTACTAGGTTTGTTTTTAAAAAAATACCTATTTGGTGAAAATTTGAAATTTCAATGCAGTAGTACTTAAAAATTTTAGGGAAAAAATAAGAAGTACGTTTCTGTCTAACCACCCTAACCACAATAAAATGATAATATTTTTTTATAATATTCTAGATATAAGTAGAGGACTCATGTCCTAATGTGATGCATATTTTTTTGTAACTTTTTTCCAAGTAAATAATTAATTATGAATTTTTATTACAAATTTTAAAAAATAAAAAAACTTGTATGTCTGACCACCTTAACTTGGCCAAAATTCATGAAATTCAATTTTTCTTTTTTTAATCCTATAGTATGTGAAGCATAGAATGTGACCCATGTTTTGGATTCAAAAAAAGTGATACCATTTGAAAGGTATAGATGTTTTTCAATTAGCCTATCAATCATGACTTTAGTCATAATTTGAATAGAAAATGAATAATAATTACTTATTAAATTCAAAGTAAAGCATAATTTATATTGGTGGAAAGTTGAGAATCTCCTTTAAAAACCCTTTTCGTTTCATCAATTTTGGGTTGAAAAAGTCGTCCACATACCCATCATATTGCCACTTTTTGGCCCATCATGATCCTGCACATACCCACCCCGCTTTCCTAGAGTCTTAACCAGAACAAGCTTTAGGCTTGGAGTCTGAGATATAGAAAGAGTCTGAGAGTAATCAAAATCTTCAATAGGGCTCTTCTCAACTATCTTATTTGATGCTATACATTGTTCATCTTGTTGAATAACCCCTTGCCCCTTTTGTAACATCACATGATCACTGGCTAATCCATGCCCAAATTAGACTCTTTGTTCTCTATTTGTAGATCTCCCAAGGGATGAAGATTGTGGATACCCAAGAGTGTAGCATTATCCACTGCTTTCATGATAGAGGAACTATCCTCCTCATTTAGAACTTCTTTTGCAATTTCTTCTATCATCTCATAGCCCACTGATGAGAGAATCTTATCAATAAAATCTTCCAACTCTTGACAATTATCCGATTGATCCTTCTCCCTAAGAGATAAATCTTCCTGGCTACCTTCCTCTAGACAACACTGATCACCTAATTCAATTTGTGAGCCAGTTGAAGACAAATCTTCATACATCAAATGATTTACTATATTGTACTTGTGATGAGGGCAACTGAGACACGAAAATAACTCACAAACAAGAGAATAATTTTATTATTCAAAATGGAGCTTACATGTCTCAAATCCCCAAGTTCAGAACACATGCAAGCTTGCTTGGAATGTGGGCATGTATAAAAGTTTTGGGGCCATTCAAGCTCTAAGTGCCTTAAATCCAACTCAAAGATTTTCAGGTGCAAATCTGGGAAACTAAAACTGCAATATCTTTCAACCCAGGAATAGAAAATAAAAACCGTAATTGGGAATTTTATTATGATGAAAAGGGTATCCAAAAATGTAAAACATCTAAAAATGTTAAACTTGAAATTTAACTATTTTTGGGTGATGCAAGATTGCCCTTACACCACTAGATGCTATCAACTTGTACATGTGAGTTTGCTTGGAATGTGGGCATGTATAAACTCAAACCACTTACAAGGACATTATTTAGGGAAATCCATAGTTTTCTTTTGAATGTCTCATTTATTATGATTGAAATACCTCCTTCAGGGAACATGCAAAAGGATATAGATTGTGATTCAGATGGGGAAGAGAGACCCTTTTCTGCCAAGTCAGAGACAATCTTCATGCTACTTCTCTTCACATAATAGCTTTGAGTATAGTTTTTCATAATAGTATTAGCTTGAGTAGGTGCAACAAAAAGAGTCTTGTTTTACTGGATTTGAGGAAGTAGTTCCTTCAGTTCTGAGAAATCAATTCCTCCATTAGAGGTTGACATATTTTGATTAGGTTCCCCATCCACCCATCTTTCCTCTAATGAAGACTTGAAAAGAGCACCTTCCATCCACTGGCAAGCAGAGCTTGAATGATCAAGACCATGACATTTGAAGTATGCATACTCAAGCATTTCGACTATAATTTTTTGGGACCACTCCCCATATTTTTACTTTAAAATGGTGCAATCTACTAATCTCCTTTGTAACATCCAACATAGTACAAACTCTAACTGGCTTTGAAGGGTTTTTAAAGAGAGATTTATCATGCTTAATGAAAATACATATCTTATTAGCCATAGCTTGAATTAGTGCTAACTCTTTATATTCTAGAGCAAGATCCTTCAGTTGGATACACAAGGGAATAAAATTGATCTCAAGAAGCTCAGGTTTAAAGTTAGGAGTCCAAGGTTGCAATAATAAACCAGAACCCTAATAGACCCATGACTTAACTTTATATATAGCATCCCTGTGAACTTTCTCTTGAAAGATGACAATGAAGATTCATCTTGAACTATCATGATAGAAAACTTTACTAACCCCTTCCCATTCATCAAAAAATAAATCCTTCAACTTTTCCAGATCAAGGGAGAGATGCCAGAACTTACCTATCAAAGCTCGATTTCACAAGTCCTAGATTTGTGGATCAAGCATTTCTTCTGAAAAGGTAACTGACATAGAGTTGTGATTTTGATTTGCTTTCTACTTTTCTCTTTCCAAATATTATGCTCCAAATCACCTTGTTTCTCCTTACGCTGCCATTGCAACGTTGGTTTTTTCTTCTGATTTTTCTTCCCTTTCTATTTTGCTTTCCTTCTACTCTTGGAGTTGGACTTAACCATTGGTTCATTCCTTTGTTGGTCATGAATGATCCCTACATTCTTCCTTTGCAAGTGATTCTGTTCATTTAAAACATGAGAAGCCCCCCTTTTTTCCTAAGGTTGTTGTTGCACCCCTGCAAAAGGAGTTTCTTGTTTTGTATGTTCCACCTGGTTAGCTATATGCTCTACATGATGAAGATCCCCTTTGTGCACAATCACTGCTCGTACATTCACTACTTGTAGTTGAATATTTTTCCGATGATCTCTTTTAATGTGATCCTTTTGGACTTGCTATACAAAAGCCCTTGCTCTATCATTTCCTATCTATTGTGGTTGCTCATTTGGATTGAAGGGACCTCTCTTAGTGTGGCTCTTAACTGCATTTCCATGTGGAAAATGAGATACATTTCTTGGATGTTGATTCTAGAACTACTACCCTTCATGGTGTGGGTGATGTGTTACGTGCTTAGCAAATCTATAATTAGCCTCTGCCTCTTTGTAACACCTATTTAGAAAATGTGAATCCTCCTTAAAGCTTCTTCGATCAAAACTTGGTACATTGTATTGTGTGTCTCCTTCACATATATCAAGACTTGGTTGCTTCTCCCGGAGCAGATGTCTCTGAGGGCGAAATGACACCTAGTTTGGCTTGGTAAACCTATGCCTAACAAAGCCTAAATGAGGACTTTTTTTATTATATATTCCCTAATGCGATGGTCCATTCAGTGTTGACGACTGCTTGCAATAGCCAAAAGGCGCACAATAGCGTCTATCTATGTCAGGATAGTGACCGTTGCGCTGCCATTTTTTTTTCTTGTTGCAGAGCCATTTTTTTCCCGTTGTGTCATATTATACCTTTAATACTTGTTATGGATTTATAAAATTTAACTTCCTATTATTTGATAATTTCAATCTTGCATAGCAAAATATCTTATTAATTATATGCATCATAAAATATGTTCCAAATCTTATGTTTTAAGAATTGGTTAAAAAGATATAATAGTCTAAAAATTTTGGAGTTCAATTTTATTTTATTTTTGGAGGGTTTTGTATCAAACCTATAGAATCATTCATCTACTTAATGTGGCAGCACAAGCATTACACTAAAACCTCCTGACCATAGAGATAAGGACTAAGGGTTATCCATCCGACCTAAGTCACCAAAGTCACTCAAGTCACCAAAGGTTATTCATCCCACCAAATTCACCAAAGTCATGATCTCAACCTCATCCCTTATGATGTCAGGACATTGCATTTAGTAAGACTTGATCCCTAATTAACACATTAAAAAACATTCAAGTTCACCATTAATAGTCTTTCACTAATAAATTCACCACAAAATAACTTTTGCTACAAAATTGTCATCCACTCATTCATTCTTGGCATCAAGTGGGAAACAATGCATGTTACTCTTTGAAATGACAAGCAATGTGGTAGTGAATAATTTAATGGTTATAAATGTTCACAAGCACAAATTAAGAGTAATAACCGCCACTGCTACTAAAATGACCGGCAGAATAAATTTAAATATATTACCACAAAGGTGGTTCGGAACATCTCATGGAAGGCCATGATTGCAGTCGAGAGACAAATACAAAAATGACAAGAACTTGAGATCGAATGTTGGTTGGTTTTGCACTTCTGTGAATCATAAGAAATAACGTTTGAAGCGAAAGGAAGATAGCATGCGCAATAGGCTTTTATTTGTTCGTTATGAAATAGAATTACATTATGGCTGCCCCTCCAACAATGGGAAATTTATAACGTGTTTAAATTGCCAAGGGCCCTTGACCCATGTTGGTCACATAATTAACTGAGTAAAATGCGGAGGTGAAGAACGAAAAAATGGATCATGATTCCTTTCCTCTCTAGCCCAGAAAAAGGGTGATATTTTGAGTAATGTGATGCCTTTTTTGGTGTGGGTGTGTACAGTGATGAAATTGAAGAAGATGATGACGATTATGACGATGGTGGTGGTCACTGTTGCCAACCACATGTCGGCAGTATGTGAGAAATAATGTAGTTTATTCCGCATCTTTTTGGAAGCAGACCAGCAGTACAGCTTGTAAGAGTTATTATTAATGCAATTCGAACGGAAAAGATATAACCTAATGAAAATGATTCAAACCTCACATGGAATACCATAATGGCTAACAACAATCAAATCTTCCAAATAAGTGAAAGAACATAGGCTCTTTCTTATCCAATTTTCTATATCATATCAATATAGCTGCAATTTTCAATCATCTTTCTATATACCTATAATATATAAAGCTTTTTGAGCACACTTCTGATTTATAATAAGTATAGAAGTCCCACTTGGGGCCACAGAACCATTTTCAATGGAGTGATTGCAAGTAGAATTGACGCTAGCACTTTGATGAATCCTCCATCAATTTACAATGGAAGTTTTTCTGGTTATCTTCTTTAAACATAATTTTCCTTTCCCAACCATATTCATATGCCAAACATCATTAAGTATCCATGACAATGAATCAAATTCCACTCCACCTTATGAAATCAGATCCAATCCAAACTAAGTACTCTCAATATTTATAATTTTATTATATCTGATCCCAATCATCCATAAACATCGTATTTCATAGCCAGTGCCTTTGATCATTCATGCCGAAGTCCAAGGATCACGGTTGTACAAGTACAACAATAGATAAAACAATATTGAATTTTAAATCTCGATAAGTCCTTTTTTAATGTTACTCAAAAGTACAAAACCATTCAAATCGATGATTACGGCGAGATGAATTATAGACTCGAACCCATTTTAAATTAATGTCTCTTCGAAATTTCGCCGCCAAAAGATCTCATTGAAATGAATAAAGGTTGTAGAAAAGTGGGTGTTTTTGGATGGAAGCAAAATTTGATTTGACTGGTGTTATCGGGTACAACCTTTTACCTGTATAACCATATCAAAGCCCACTAGTAAGTACAAACATATGATCAGCAAAGTCATACTATGATAAAGATACAGTGATTGATTTTGTGGGTCGGTTTTAATTTGGTTCAATGAATTTGGTGTTGGTCATCAATACCGACTCTGCACATCCATATAATGGAGGTGGGTAATTGACTGCCAGCTTCCATGTTACTGGGATTTTTGCGTATTTATAGTGTGGATATTTGTATGGCCAAGGTTGTTACCTTGTCTATAATTAATTATCTCACACATAAACTGCCCTAAGACTGGCGGCACTTCGTTTGTGCAGGGAATTTGACCAACTCACATTCACGTACGCACATAAAATTATGTACGCTCTTCCTACGTATATGTTTTTATGCAGGATTTTATGTCATTCAAATGAACCTTTTAGTTATTTAATATGTAATCATTAGTTTTTAAGAGTTAAGGATCAAATCAAATTTGTCGAAGGTATGATCTGATCTTTTATGATGTCTGAGTTTTTCATTCAGCAAGACTTGATCCTTGATGAGTTCATTTAGGGGAGAGGGGCCAGTAGTCTTGCGGGCTAACTTCGTCAGCATGGAGCGATTGATTGGAATATCATAGGACCTTCGTTTTTTTTTTTTGAAATGTGGACTAGCATCTTATCTATAAATAACTAAGGTTTGGAGGTGTGACTCATCATGCAACTTGCCACATCAACACATTTACTGAGAAGTGTCCAAAATTTGACTTTTTAAAGATTCGACCAAATCTTAATCATGGTACCCCTAGTAGTCGAATGAAAAAATATCATTTGTTGCTTGTAGAATATCATATTTTTATTTAAAATAAAATTTATTTGAACTTAAATGGACCAAATACATATTTGTAACCATAAATTTTTGTTATCTCTAGCTTTTATATTCAACACAAATGGACCAATAGTTGAACACATAAAAACTATTTGTTGGTATAAAAACAACACAATTATTATTTAAATTACAACTTATATCAAACAAAAATGGACCAATAGTTGAACACTATTTTTTTTTTTAAATCTTTCACATTTATTGAAAAAATACATGGTATTTATTGTGCTCACTTTTTATATTTGTGATAGGACAAACTATTAATATTAAATATTCCAATGCTTGTACATTACTACCCCAATGTACACATAAGAACAACATTTGTTCACTATAATAACAATACTTGTTGAAATGAGTGTCTTATTTATCAAATGAGCATTTAATTTTATAAATGACACACTTATAGTGGATAGTATAGATATTTTATCTGAGACAACAAAAAAAATTATTTCACTTGTTCATGAATGTATTTATGTTTTTTTTACTTGAACAACTATTGGTCCCATAATGTCACATATTTGGTAATATTTTGATTAATATGTGAAATGAATATATACAAGATATAATATTAATTCATTCAAGTATTGATATGAATAATCACAATTAACTGCATGACTATTGGACCCCGCACGACTACTGGCCCCTCTCCCCTAGAATCATTATTCACCAATAGATAAAATACATATTGATCCTCCATATCTATCTTAATTTAATATAAACATTATCATTTTTTTATTTTCTATAGTTGAAATAAAGTTTTATTTATAAGAGAAAGAAAAAATACACAACATTTAAAAGATTGTTTCTTAATTAATTTTGTATAATTTAAAATTGACATTTTGAATCACACTAAAAGATATTGGAGCGAGATTGTGGAAGGTGAATGAGCTTTGCTAAGGTTTATTGTGTCCGCAGTCATCCTTGGCCCCTCTTGCGTCATACCACGCCATAGGTGCAAGATTTTCTCATTTACTATGTGTACGACTGCATTTACTACGATTTTCTTTGCTTTATTATGCCTTCAACCAATTCTAACCCAATAATTCTTGCTGGTGTGGGCAGTTTGTCAGCTCTGCTCAATGACTCCCCCTCCAAACAAGCATCCCCAATTTTTTTTTCTAAAAGTGTTCCACGAGGTAAGTCTTTTGACTCCCCGGTTGATGTGGTTTTACCCTTGTCATATTTTGATTTTGCATGTCAATGGCTAGAGTAGCATACTCTTGTTGGTTATTTTGTTTGGTGGACTCCCCCTGAAAGTCTGCTTAAAGAATGGGTCCATAATGCTTACGTCCCTCATCGGGTCCGCCTTGATATGGTCCAAAATTTGACCAAAGGTTTTTTTCTTTTCTATTTTGCGGAGGTCAGTCATGTTCAGACAATCCTTGAACCATGGTCCATAGTATGTCTAGTCCTCTTTGTTGGGTGGACCAGGGACTTTTTTGTCTCAAATGACATCAAGTTATAGGTTACAATCTGGATTGAGTTTCTTAGTTTTTCATTGCCCTGTGTGTCTTTTTTGTAACATATTATGTCCTATCTAGGGAGGGTTATTTGTGTTGAAACTAGATAGGTTCTTTCAAGCTCGCCCTCAAAAGCGAATCTATGTTGAAGTGGACCTTCCATGGGATTTGAAAGAGTCCATTGATATTTAAATTGGTTCTCTCTAGCATACCTAGAAATTTACTTGCTTTAATCTGCTGAATACTTGTTATGGGTGTTAGTTCGTAGACCACAAGATTAACGATTTCCCTTTGGTAATTCCTCACACTCCTTTCCCACCATGGGATGTTGAAAAGCCCTGTCAAATGGAAAGTGTTGTCACCCAACCAAATGAAAAGTGGGCAATTGTTACCAACTGAAAAAATCATTCCAATGGCTTTAGGACAGTTTCCAAAGCCCCCGAGCCAACAAAAGAGATTTCAAACCCTTATGTGAAGGGGAAAGAATCCCAAGTTGGTTCCACCAATACATCAATGCATCCAAGGCTTAAGGCTATGCCTCCACTTGTTGTAGTTATGATAGCACAACCGACTGAATCTCCTCCCATGTCGGGAGTTCATAGGAGGTCTCGAAGCCCTTCTTGATTTCTAGAAGAAGGATAATATTGTGGCAATGAAAAAAGTATCCCTTCTACTTTTCCTTGCTTGTTTAGGCCCTTCTTGTAAACTAGGCTTAATGGTGCCTTGATTTAGTGTTGTAATGTGTTGGACACATTCACATTAGGTCTTGGGACCTTGTGAACTAATGAACTTAAAATGGTACCTTGCTAAAGTGTTGTGAAGTATTGTAACACACTTTCACACTTTTCTGAGGTTTTATTAATTAACCACACCTAATCAATATCTTTTTAACCTTAATCATGCCTTATTTTAAGTGTTGTAAAGTGTTGTAACACACTTTCACACTTTTCTAGGGCTGTCATTAATAATTGGCCTTATTTGCATCCACAAGCCTCATTTAATACATATTTTCAAGAATAATCGCTACACAAATCAATATCCAATCATAATTTAGGTTTTTTGAGTTTGTGTGGACCAAATTTAGTGATCTCAAATTCATTCTCCAGCTTGGGAAAATTAGTCACACCTAGGTTTTTGGGTTTCGAACCTGGTTTCACCCTTTTCTATGCATTTTTAAAAATGGTCCCATAAATTATGTCTAATGGGACTCATTCGCCACCTTGGGCGAATGAGTCCCGTGTGGCCCAAAATCAAAATTAATTTAATTTTTTGGTGGGATTTTATCCTTCTAGATCCTATGGCAACTTGTAGTGTTGTAAGTTTGGGAATTATTGCATAATTATGTATAAATACAAGATTCTTTCACTCATTTTACACCTAGCAAGTTGAATGAGCATCCTTATAGAAAATTTGAGTTCACAAGAGAATTCAAGTGTTGATGAGAGAATTCAAGAGTCTTTAGGATCAGATTATTAAGCATTTTAGAGCATTCTTCAAGCATCAAGCATCATGTCAAAGTTTTAATGCATCATGTTTATTTTGGAGCTAACAATTATGGTGCAAGATTTTGTGATTCAAGCTAGCTTTTAAATCAAGATCTATCCTATTCAAGAAAGAGTCAAGATCTACATCTATTGGAGCCATCTCACACATGTTTGCAACATCTTATTGATAGAGTTTGGTGAGTTGCAACATCATATTTTGGTCATTCATCATTTTCCATTTCTATTTAATTCTATTTCAATGTTTGATTTCCAAAATGGGGTTTGACCAAGGAAAACCCCTTTCCACTAACAAATCAACATTTTTACCTCTCTTTTGTGTGTGATTTGTAGGTTTAGATTGAAGATATGTTGAAGAGAAAGCTTGGAGAAAGTTATCAAAGTGCCTAAAGTTGTCAAAGTTGTCATCAAGCATTGGAGAATATTGGAGAACACTTATAGGTTGATTTATAGAGATTCAGATCTAGAAATTGAAAAAAGTAGATTGAGCAGACTGAGAAGAGCAGATTTAGAGTTTGAAGTTTCAAAAAACCCTAATTGGTCTAATTTTCTACTTCTGGTGAATGAGTCCTAGTTTAGATCAAAATTCATATTTTTGTAGATTCAAATACCCATTTTCCAAATTCTTGTTTTTGCACTGAAACCTAGATTTGGGATTTATTTGCCCAGCTTGGAATATGAGTCCCACTTAGCATTAAAGTTAGAATTTCCAACATAAATCAAAGCTTCACTAAGTCATCTTCAGAAATTCCCAGGTGCACATATTCCATCCTCCAGCTTGTTATTCTATTTTTCATACATTTCTAGGTCATTTTGTAAGTCATTGCATCATATTGGGGTTTAGTATTACATCTTGCATTGAATTTGTCTTTCTAAGCTCTAGCTTGGTAGTGAACCCCTCATTAGTTTACAATCAGCCCCAAGGAAAACTTTATTGCAAGATCCCTTTCTCCTTTGCATTGATATCTATAGGGTTACCCTTCAATGAAATAATAGGAAAGTGGTTATGCTCTATGTCCTAAGCCATACAATAGCACCGAACCCCATTTTCAATTGTTTCATTTTGGTGAACCTAAATTTAGAACATCATAATTCTAATTTGGAGTGCATCATCATCCTAGATCTTTCTTGCATTAACATTGCATTAGGGTATACATTAGTTAATTGGCATTCTAGGGTTTTCAAAATTTGCATTAGTGAAAGTTCATATAGCTTGCATTTTTGCATCCTAAATCAGTGAAAATCATACAAAATCTACATTTTCACCTAGTTTATAGATCATACAACATAAAAGGCATAAAAACCAATTGAAATTTTGTGAAAATTTTGGAAAAAACCCTCACTAGGACTCATTTTCCACCTTGGGCGAATCGGTCCCAGTGCAGATTCTACACTACATTTTATAGAGTTAAATTCCCTATTTTTGAGCTTTTGCTTACTATTTAAATCTTTTTGTTTCAATTTGTAGAATTTCTATTATAGTCATTTCATTGTTCTTAGCTTATATTGCATTTGCATTCAACTTTGATTCAGTACCCCTTGTATTAGTATTTGGTCTCCTATTTCTAATACTATAGTGAGACGAAGTTTGAGATTCATGTCATCCCGTGATAACACAATCGTCATCAATCTTGAGTTGTCTAGTTCTTTCACTCTTAGTATTGACACTAGGACACTAGGTATGGACCATACCCTTAACGACTCTTTACCTTGAAGTAGTGTGATGCATGTTGAAACAATCGTTGATAGTGTTCCACAAGAAAACATAATTCAAATCCATGAAGGCTTAGCAAACCTACAACATCAAGTGCAAAATGACAAAATTTCAACTATTGCCATCCCTACTATAGATAACATTCATTACATGCTTGAAAGTGAAGATGGACTTGACCTTGTGAAAAACATAGTTCAAATATTTGGAAAACAACTCACCTCAACCACTAGTTGTCCTTTACCTACAAGTAATGTCACAAGCCAAGGAGGAACTCAAATTCCTCCTCCCACAACAATTTCTTCAATTCCTACCTATACCAACCCTCAAGTCACAACAACAATGCAACCAACTAGTAATGTGATTCCTTCCTTGGGTATTTCCACTCATATCCCTAGTACCTTTGTGGCATCGCATGTCATATCTCCTACCACTTTACCACCTATAAGCATCCCATTCACTTGTCCCTCAAACACATACACCCCTTCACCTTTTTCACCTTATTCTCATAATACAAGCAATGACCCCCTCATAAACCAACTCTTCCAAACTATTTCATCCCTTAAAAAAAAAAATTCCACCATCAACCAAAATCAAAATGGCCCACCTACATATTATGTCAAAAGTAGTTCATTGTCCTTGGAGATATTGTGAACACTGATACCACGACATGTAGAGGTTCCTATATTTGAGAAATATGGAGGAAAAGGAGATCCTTCTAACCATGTTAATGCTTATATTGCCTTATTTACTGACTTTGTCCTTAATGATAAACTCTTGGCTAAGCTTTTCCCTAGGTCCTTGAAGGATACTACCTTGGAATAGTTTTCTTCGCTATCGAATAACTCAATCTGTTCATTCAATGAACTTGTTAAGGTATTTTTCAACCATTTCCAAGTGCATATGATTCCTAAGATGACCTTGGAAGATTTTATGAGATGCAAGCAAAAAGAAGAAGAAAAAATAATTGACTTTATCTCACTCTATCAATCACTTTATTTTGAAATTGATGTCAAGGTTCTCGATCCTCACCTTCAAAAGATGTTCATAGAAAATTTGTAAAGTAAGCTACAAGATAAGCTTACCATTATGAAATTCCCCTCCTTCATACACTTGTGTAATACTTTCTATGATTATCAAAATTCGGTTAGTAGTCGAAATACAAAATCCACCTCTAGCCATACTAAGAAATATGAGCCCACAAACCAAAATAATTCCAAACCTTTTAGAAAATAGAATACAGGATTTCTTTAATTCAATCCCCCTCAACAAACAACTCAAAATGTCAATAACCAAGTAGTTGTCATTAAAGCATGATTCCCTTTAGCTATGGGGACCCGAAAAGACAATTCACTCCCTTACCTAATAGCCCTCATAACACAATGACACAACTTTTAGAATAACAAATGATTACCTTGCCTCCCATTAAACAACCCAATCCTAATAAACCATTTCCCACAAACCATAGACCAAATTCTTACTGCCATTATCACTAAAAAAGTGGACATGACACATAACATTGTAAACATCTTAAACATCTCGTGCAAAACCTCATTGATTTTGGTCATCTTTCTGTTGGAGGTGTTAGTAATCAAGGAAATAAATCTATTGCCCCTCCTAACCAAAACTTGAAAATTTTTACTAATTATTTTCCTAATCATAACATTTCATTTGTCATAGCTACAAAATTACAAAGAATGATGTGATGAATGTTGACACGGATGATGATAATAATGATATTGTTCAACATGATTCTATAGATAATGATCATATGGATGCCATGGTAGGAGTGATAGATGTCATTCCTCATAAGGGTTGAACTAAAAATCCTCTTGATATTGTTTTCTCCTCTAAAGATATACTTAAACCTGCACCTGATGGTTGTCTTTACATAGCCGACCAAATCTATGAAAAGCCCACTAATGGGTTACTAATAGATCTCGTACATTGAGAGAATGTGATCTCCAAGGAATTCTTACTTTTGCATGAGCTCTACCAAGATATATATGATAAACTGAAAGCATGGATCAAGACGCATAATGGTTTCACTTGCCCTACAATAGGATCGATCACCTTTCCTTTACAAATAGGACCAAAAACATTACATATCTCATTCTCCATCATCTTGCAGTCGGGCCAATTTCGTGTGAGGCTAGGCTATCCATGGCTTTGCTCCATGAAATTTTTCCCTTAGGTTGTGCATAAATGCTTAAAGTTTCCCTTTGACAATGAAATTTTGACCATCCATCATAGTGGCTTTAACCCATTGTCCTCCAAAGGAAACTTTTCCCTAGATTTCTTTTGGCCTGAGCCTATAGAACCTATCAAACCATGAGAATATTTCTTTTTCAAATCCTATCAAAAGTTTAAGGAAAAGAAAATAGAAGAATTATCCCTTTGAAACATGTCTTTGTCCACAACCGAACCTACAATCCTAGATTAAACCATGATTGAGCCTACATAAATTCCAAACAACCAAGACCAACCTAAGATTGAAACTTCACCTACTTCCTACAAAATACCAAGAGATTATGAAAAAAATCCTGTCAAACCTAGAATAAAACAAGTTTACAAAGTTAAAGAGAAATTGGTCAAACAACCTCCTGTGGTTCCCTTAATTCCTCCCCTTGGGGAAGAAAAGAAACCTATTTTTGATTAGCCCGCTCCTACACAAATGCAACTTGAAAATATAACTAAAAGAAATAGAGGTTCTAGAGAGCATAGGCATACACATTGTGCCCTTGCTCACAAGTTACATGAAGAAATAAACAAAGAAAATAAAAATCCAAACTCGAATGAAGTAGTGCATGATGAATCTACTCTCGCCCTGAAACAAAACAATCCAATACAACAACCACAACAATAGTTGAACCCTTCCTTGGATATTATCATTCGACCTCCTATTGTGATTAGTTTAGATGATGATGAGGAAGTTACAAAAATTGAGAAAGAGGTGCATAATGAATTGAATACATTTTTTTCCTCTTCCATGAGCTTACACGAAAATTATCCCAAGAAGAGTGTTGAACTTGGTGATGGCCCTAGTTTGATATTTGCTATTGTCCCTTTGGATATAGTTGTCCACCTTCGGTATACAATGAACATGATTTGGATATGGATGACCTACTTTAGGTTCACTTTCATGTGCCTTATTAGTTTCTTTGCATCATTTTCTTTTTCTTTTTTGTGATTGCATGTGCAATGTATCTCTCCATCTCTCTCTCTCTTCGTGACATTCCTCCATTTGTATTATCCATCCTTCTCTATGTCGTAAATCTTAAAGCTTTATCTTTATCTTTGCATTTGTCTTGTGTTTTCCTTTTGGGGATGACGCAAGGCATCAAGATATTCATGTCTATTCCATGTTGACCCAAAATCTCTTCCTTTTCTTTTCTTTATTTCTTTTCTTTGTATTGTGTTTTCCTTTTGAAGATGACGCAAGGTGTTGGTTGAGACATTCATGTCTCTTCCATGTTGACCCGAAAGATTTTTCTTCATTTTCTCTCTCCTTGTGTAATTCTTCCAGTTCTATGAGTATTTGGGGAATGATGACAGTTCTGAGCTCTCTTAAAAACATTGTAGCAAGAACATATTGGCCCCAAATCCATACATCCCACATGTGTTTGGATCTTAATTTTGGGGGAAACCCCTCTCTTGTCCTTTCTTTTTGCATGTTGTAGCTTTAATAGGAAACATATGACTTGGCATAGGACTTTCCAAGTTAGCTCTCATGTATTCTTTATTGTTTGCATTTATCATTTACTAATTTAAAGTAATTGCTCACAGTTATGGTGTTTATGAATTTGTTTAAAGTGGGGGCATACATTGCCATTATTCTTTTGCATTCTTCTCTTTCATGGTTCATAGTGCAATCTTTTTACTTTATGCGATGTATTTTTCACTTTGTGGTTGACATTGGATGTGATGTAATTCAAGAGCATGATCTCTCTTAGCACACTATATTCATCTTAGTCTCTTGATGTAACACACTGCATCCCCTAAGTTGTGAATATTCTATTCTTTGATTAGCCCTCTCTTGGAGACATTAGGTACAATGTTCCCTAAGTTAAGACCTCATATGAACTAAGCAAGAATCCTTTGAATATTCCTTATTTTTGCATTTGCATTTTCAATTATATGGCCACCTTGCATAATACACTTTGCATGGCTATAGAGATATCTTATTTGTTCATGAGCTCCAAGCATACAAATTTTTGTTTATCTCATGAAGCTCAAAAACCATTTGTTGTGTGTTGCCTTGTCAAAGTTATCAAGAGGTATAACTTTTGTATGGTTTTGATGGGAAGTTGAACGAGGGAATGAATCTCCCTTAGCCACTCAAATGTGTGTGTGAGTGCATACCGGTCATGTGTGTATGTATCTCACCTCTTGGATTTTTCACCCAGTGCACAACTTGAAGTTTTGTTGCCTCAGAGTATGTACATTTTTTGGACAAACAACCTATATCTTATCCACATAGTGATGGACAAATGGTCGAAGATGGATCCACCCCTTTTTAATTTTGTTTAATTTTTTATGTCCTTGAGAGTGCATGCTTGTTCCTTTATGATTCTCTATATATCATTATCATGTGTGTTCTCTTGTGCCTATGTTGATTTTCCATGGGATCTTGATCTTGGGGGCTAGATCACCTCTCTTGATCGTTGTCATCCTATCTTATTGGCATTGGTGCACTTCGACCCCTCTTGATGTGTGTTTTCTACTTTAGTGTGAGTTTGAAGCAATTTCATCCTCTTACTAAAGTGGGGGCTAAATGTGGCAATGGAAAAAGTATCCCTTCTACTTTTCCTTGCTTGTTTGGGCTGTCCTTATAAACTAGGCTTAATGGTGCCTTGATTTAGTGTTGGGGGAAAAGTTTCTCAAACTCATTCACCACCTTGGGTGAATGAGTCCCACCTAGGTTTTTGGGTCCCCAACCTAGTTTCACCCCTTTCTAAGCATTTTTAAGAATGATCCCATAAATTATGCCTAATGCGACTCATTTTCCACCTTGGGCAAATGAGTCCTATGTGGCCCAAAATCAAAATTAATTTAAATTTTGGGTGATATTTTATCCTCCTAGATTTGATGTCGGCTTGTAGTATTGTAATTTTGGAAATTCTTGCATAATTAAGTATAAATACAAGTTTCTTTCACTCATTTTACACGTAGCAAGTTGAATGAGCATCCTTATAGAAAATTTGAGTTCACAAGAGCATTCAAGTTTTTACAAGAGCATTCAAGAGTCTTCAAGAGTAGATTATTAAGCATTTTAGAGCATTCTTCAAGCATCAAGCATCATGTCAAAGTATTCATGCATCATGTTTTTTTTGGAGCTAACAATTGTTGTGTAGGATTTTGTGATTCAAGCTAGCATTCAAATCAATATCTATCCTATTCAAGCAAGAGTCAAGATCTACATCCATTGGAGCCATCTCACACATGTTTTTAGCATCTTATTGATAGGGTTTGGTGAGTTGCATCATCCTATTTTGTTTATTCATCATTCTCCATTCCTATTTCATTCTATTTCAAGGTTTGATTACCAAAACATGCTTTAACCAATGGAAACCCCTTTCCACCAACAAATCAACATTTTCCCCTCCTTTTTGTGTGTGATTTAAAGGTTTAGATTGAAGATACAAAGAAGAGAAAGCTTGGAGAAAGTTGTCAAAGTGCCTAAAGTTGTCAAGTTGTCATCAATCATTAGAGAACATTGGAGAAGACTAAGAAAAGAAAATTTAGACTTTGAAGTTTCAAAAAACCCTAAATAGACTAATTCACCACTTTTGGTGAATGAGTCCCAATTTAGGTAAAAATTCATATTTTTGTAGATTTGGATACCCATTTGCCAGATTCCTATTTTTGTAGAGAAACCAAGATCCGAGAGTGATTCACCCATCTTGGCATATGAGTCCCACTCAGCATTAAAGTCAAAATTTCTAGCATTTCAGAGCTTCACTCAGTCATCTTTAGATTCCCAGGTGCACACATTCCATCCTACAGCTTTTTATTCTCTTTTTCATACATTTCTAGGTCATTTTGTAATTCCTTTCATCATATTAGGGTTTAGTATTACATCTTGCATTGAATTTATTTTTCCAAGCTCTAGCTTGGTGGTGAACTCCTCATTAGTTTACAATCAGCCCCAAGGACAACCCTATTGCAATATCTCTTTCTACTTTTCATTGAGATCTCTAGGGTTACTCTTGAATGAAATAATTGGAAAGTGGGTATGCTCTATGTCCTATGCCATATGATAGCATCTAACCCCATTTTCAATTATTTCAAATATGTTCAGGAGAAATGGAGACTTTCATCTCCAACCATTCAAATTGGCTTAGTTCTGCCATAATTCTTACATAATTGTTTCTCCACTTTGGATGAGGAGATGAAAATCGATAATATAGAGGAGTTTCATTCATGAATTTCCTATCATGGAATGTTTGAGGTCCAATAGACCTCTGTAGGAAGTATTCTATTAGGGATACTCTTCAGAAGTATGCTAGTATTGGTGTTATGTGTCATTAAGAAATGAAAGTTGTTGGTTTTTTTCTTGCTTTGGCTTGTCATTCTATTTGACTAGCCAGTAAAATTTTTTGTACTAAACATGAGGTCTGACATGGTGAAGCAGTCACCTTCTTTCCCCATAGTGGTATGCTTGTATGGTTGATCATGGGTCTGACCCCACACATCGTCTCATTTGGATTGTTCTTAACATTGATAATCATTCCTTTGGGATTATTAATGTTTATGCCTTGAATGATACTATTGAAAGATCTCTCCTTTGGCATTGGATTTCTAATTCACTGTCAATTGCTACTTGGTTGTTGTGTGGGGATTTCAATATGGTTGAGATGGCATATGAAAAGGATGGTACTCTACCATTTTGATGGGAAATTGGTGAAAGAGATGCATGGTACTACATGCATAATAAATTGGGGCTTTTTTATCCCAATATTGGCCACCGCCATTCTCATTCTCTCTAGCACACTTGGTGCAACTACCGAGCTGGTTTTGTTAGGATATTTAAACAACTTGATCATGCCATGATATCGACTCAATCTTTATTCTCTTTCTCTAGCTCTTCGCCACTTCTAGTTAGGCCGTTAGTGGATGTGACATTGTTAGAAAACTTTCCCATTTCATTTTACATTGAATGGGAGTTAAGGAAGCCTCATTCCAATAGGACTCAATTCTTTTTGAATAAATCCTTGTTGAATCATCAACACACATTGGCCCACATACGTACAGTTTGGAATTTGGAGTGCAAGCCACATCACAATATAGGATGGATTGCTTGGTGGAATGATGCCATCACTTGCACAACAAGGTTTCTCCACATTTATGGGTAGCAGTTAGCCATCTCTCATAGAAGTTCTTATGACATGACCATGCCTAACCTTCACTCTGCCACTGAGGCTCTAATGGCTAGTGCTTTTTCACTTCCTTGCAAGTCAAGGTGGTAGAGTTAAGGCACAAAAATCAAGTTGCTGATAATTATGTTGCCAAAGGGGCACAAATTAATGCCAGGCTACACTAGCTTAAAATTGGAGATCCTATCTCAAAATAAATTTTCTTGGCCCTTCATGTTAGGCACTCTTCTCTTAGTATGAAATGGATCAAAGAAGGAAATGATGTGCTCTCTGAGCTGCCTAACATTCTCGAGGCCTTTGTTAGGAACTTCAAGCAAGTTTTCCCTGCTCAAGATTACACTCCAAAGTGGTAGCAAGCTCTTTAGGATTTCATTTTTGTTGTACCATTTGAATAGGCTATCCCCAACACAGTAAGCATTCTATGAGAAATTGCTCACAATTGAGGATATTAAAGAAGCTATCAACAATATGGTAGATGAAAAAGCCTCAAGAATTGATGGTTTCCCGTATGAATTTTACAAAGCCCTTTGTGATTGTGTTGGGCATGATTTGCATAAGGTTTACCTTGAAGCTTTTCATTCTAAAACTTTAGGAAATCTTATCAATAAGTGGAATATTAAATTCATACCTAAATCTAGTGATCCCGAGGATATCTATAATTGGAGACACATCATGATCCTCAATGTCTTATAAAATTATTGCCAAAGCCCTTGCCTAAAAATCTGCCATCTTTTGCCTCAAATTGTGCGCCTAGAGTAAACATGTTTCATTAAGTCTAGGTTCATTCTGCACAACATTATTTCTATTGGGGAAGGGATGGAATGGGCCAGATGCTCTAATCAAAAATATATTTTTATTGAAATTGATTTTTCCAAAGCCTATGACCATATTGAATGGCCTTTTATTCTAGCCATGTTGGTTTCCTTAGGGATTGGCTTGCATTCCATATAGGCTATACAAATGTTTTTCTTTGACACCTCTACTTGCATCACCATTAATAGTTGCCAATCCCCTTCCTTTGGTATGTTTCATTACATTCACAAGGGTTTCTCACTCACCCCCTGACTTTATCTATTTTCTACTTAAGGGTTTGGATACTTTTTGGCTCATGTTGTTTCCTAGAGGTGAGTTCATGGAATTTATTTGCTTAATTAACTAGCCTAGCTAGTCAATGGCCACTTCATCGATGATTCCTTTCTCTTCTGGAAGAGGAAAATAATGTCAAAGCTACTCTGGATTGCTTTGAGACTTTTTTCATTACCTTTGGATTTTCCATTCAATGGCATAAGACTTTATGTTATAGATAGCCTATCCTGCCCAATCCTCAATGGATTCAACACTATGGCTAGAAGTGGATTGGTCTAGGTGAAATATTTCAATTCCTAGGCATTCTTTTTGTCTTCTAGGCTTCTCCTGTGAATCTCTAGCAAGTTGTTTTTTTCTTGAATTGAGAAAAAACTTGTATTCTATATTATCAAGCCTCTCTCGTTGGATGGTAAATTCTAGATTTGTTCTAAGGTGCTGGAAGTTATGCATGTTTACTATTCTTCATGTTGGGCCCCTTAGAAGGCCGCTTACGCTAAGATTGAAAAGCTTCTACACAACTTTCCTTGGGCCTCTTTTGAGATGTACTGAGGGTTTCACCATGTTTCCTAGGAGTTTTCCTGCCTATCCAGAGAATTTGGAGGGCTTGGCCTACTCCCCACTCAATGGAAAGGGATCACTCTTTGTTTCAAATGGATTATCAGAGAACTTACCGATGATGTGGCTTGGAAAATTCTCCTCATGAATTGCATTCAGTCCCATTTTCCAACACATAGACTTGCTTGGAAGGGTATTGGCTTTCAAAACCTTTTGGTTATGAGGAAACTAGTCCAAATTGTGGGAACTTTCATGGCCAAAATCATTTGAAGATATTGGGAGGCAGTTAAGCTCTGGCTTCGCTGGTCTAGCTCTGGTTTTCGTGATGGGATTTCACTCAATCAACATAACATATGGTGGTCACTTCTTCTTTCTAGTAATGGTTGGCCTCTAGCCAAGTCACCTTGGGTTATGGCCCTAATATTTCACAAGAAAGGTATCTAGACCTTGCAACACATGTTTCACAAAACCACGATGTATATCCTACCATTGGAGGATTTTCATGTTCATTGTAGGCTTCACAAAAAGGACCATGACACCTATGATGGTCTGTTGAATACCATTCTGACTGACATGCTTCATAAGGTGGGTATTGGTGCCACCAAGCCATGGTGGAAGGACCAGAAGTGGTACTCAGACACCCCTTTTAGGAACTACAAGCCTCAACTTGGTTATCAATGAATTTTGCCTCATTTTCCTATGGTTGATAGTTTGAACCAACTGTGGCATATCCAATCTTCTATGTGTGTTTGGCGTAAAAGATTCTTTGCCACTTGGTTTACAAGTGTTAAGTCAAAGCTCGCCCACTTTGCTTGGTGTATTATTTTCCAAGGCTTACCTATGGGGTCACAACTTTTCCACTTGGGGGTCTAGGACCCTCGTTTCCCATTCAATGGGCAAGCAGAGTCATTTTAACATATTTTCTAGTTTTGTACCAGAGCTCAACAACTATGGAATTGGATTAATGACTTCTTTTAGCTGTTCAGGCCAGAGCTATTTTCTTGGCATATGATTTTGTTGGGTGATTCACCCATGTTTCCCACAAAGTATACCCATATTTGGAACACTTTCAGGGTGGAAATCCTCTTTAGTATTTGGAAAGGTAAAAATGCCTACATATTTTCTCATAGTCAGATTGATAAATATGTATCTTTATACACTAAAAAAATTATTTGTTCTAATGCTCTTTTGTAGATTCAAGTGCAAGTGAAAAAATTTTTGCTTGAAGTTTTCACCTCCAAGTGCTTTTGGACCATTGGGGAAATGCCCCTTGCACTGTGACTTGTGTGCCCTCTTCGCCTACCTCTTCCCATAGCCAGTCACCTCCACAGGGCCAACAGTGGAGTGAATTTGCTCGCCCCCGCTCTCAGGATCCTCCTCATTGTGTCTCTCTCCCTCCTTGATGGTTGCATTTTCCTCCTTCGCAGGCTGACCTAGGGTGACCCTCTAGAGGGGTGGAGTGAGGCGGTGGTGGAAATTTTGGGTGGCCCACTAATAATGCTCCTAGTAGCAGTTTTGGTTGGCTAGATACTATGAAATGGCTCCTATGTTTGTACTTAGCAATCTCACCCAGATGCGAGGATAAAGAAAAATAAAAAAAGAAGATAATTATGGCTAGGTTCCTCCTGACATCACTCTAGACCCCGCTGATGTATGGGGAAAGAAACCGAATGATAGGGACCCTCTACCCTCTGCTAGCACTAATATGGCCACCTGATGGCGTTTTATTTTTTACATATTTGTAATGTTTATTACTTTCGGGGCTTGGCCCATGTGACTCTAAACTTTTGGGCTCTACCCATATGACTCTTGGGGTGTTCTTTTTTACCACCCACCTTTTTTTTTTTGAATATGTATTTCTATCTTTATAATTAATATAGATACATGCCTATTCATCAAAGAAAAAAATATTTATTTAAAAAAAATTAACAATCCAAAATTTAAAAACATACACAATAGATTTAGAAACAATTTTTTTGAATATTGAATAAAATATTAAAAGCTTACAAAAATAGTCTATGGTGCAAGCTAAGCATGCTCTTTAACAAAAAAAAAAAAAAAAAAAGAAAAACCTAAGACTGAAATGTTCATACAACTTAAATAAAGATAAGAAAAAGGCTAATAGAAATACACATTAACACGCAAAACCATTATCTATCTTACCTTTGATCAATTTCATATATTCGATTATTCACTGTATGTATGTGTATAATTTAATTTAGCTTAATGTATATATAATTATTTCATTGGCCAAACACTTGAAACAAGTGAATTATATGGATTTAGAATGAAAAAGAGCTTAATAAAAACCGAAACAAAGGTAAAATTGAGTGTTTTATTAAAAGTTAAATATTTAAAGAAAGACATCATGTACAATAAAATGTGTTTGACGTAGTTTTATATGTATCATGGTTTTCTAGGTAGTAGCATTATTTTTTAAATTTCATACATATTTAAATCTTATTATAATTTGTTTTAGTTTAAATTAGATATTGTTAAATTTCATTTTTGTTTGTTTAAACAAATTTCTATTAAATGTAAATACATTAAAAGTGGTTTATATAGATTTAGAAAGAAAATTAGTTTCGTTAAATTGGATTTCATTAAAATGAAACTAAGGTAAAAATAAGTGTTTTACTAAAATCTAAACACTTAAATAAAACAATAATGTATTGAAGTGTTTTTTGAATGTATCATGTTCTTTTTGGTAATAGTATTGTTGGTCCAATTTTCTATATGTGATGCTTATTATTTGCTTCATCTTCTAAATGCCGACATAATGTAATGACAAAAGGTGTTGTTATTTTTGGATTTCATTAGCCCAAAAAGAAACTTTGCTAATAATTTTATAAGCAAGCATCATTCAAAAAGAACTATTAGCTATCCAATATAGAAGCATGAGTCTTTAGGATGAAACCTCTTCGACAAAGAGCCATGGGTTGAGAAGAATCCATTTCGCCAAATTTTCACCAGAGAATTCCAGCTTTGCCCCTTATAAGTTCGAGGTATTGCACTCAATAAAACCCGATGCTTGGTGAGCTTATTAAGAGCTATTAAGCTTCAACAATAGATTAATGGCCCATTGACTAATATTTTTAATTTTTTTGGGAATGTTGCATGTAGTGAGTTAGGATTGATTAGAAGGAAAGCATCAAGATAGATGGGGTTGTCATAGTTACTATATTAACACTATGTATAGAATGATACATAATCAAATCTTTCCCTAATTGACCGATTAGTAAATATATAAGTGCTTCTATCAATATTCTTAAAATCTACCACATTTGTACAAATTTAATATGATAATTTTCAGTTTGTTATTAATTTGAATAAATTTAAATTTATTTCCATTGTATATATTAACATTTTGAAAATTTACATGTTTCCTTATCACCTTAATCTATTCTTAAACAATCTTATGATAAGAAAAAACCCTAATTTAATGTTTAAAATTTTATTGCCATATCTATTTTTGTCCCTCCTTTGATCTACAATCTTTTAGTGGCTTGAAACACATTTGTACATGCACACTAAATGGGACCCTATCTATCTATAAACCTACATGGTTGCACAAAGCCCCTTTTATGTACCCCTAATCCCTAGGGTTTTCATTGTTGTGTTCCTTCTTACTGTCCAATCACTATTCTTATCACTAATGTTTACTTGCTATTCTTGATTCCCTATTCCTCCCTAAGTGATTTTCCAAGGATTTGTTACTAGACTACACATCACTTTTTCATTCACATAAGAATGAAATTGCTCAAAATTTTTTGTTTTATCATGGTATGAGAGAGGGGCCCATAGTGAAAACCTTCACTTTACATTTCTCAAAATCCTACATGGAAATTTCAAATGACTGCCAATTTTGTACAATAGTTTTTTTAGAAACTCACCTGCTTCTAACTAAAGTTTTGGTACCACATCATTAGATATGATACTACATCAACATTTTTTTTTTTAGGTATCCAAAAAGAACAGAAAAAGGTGAGACTGATAGTGGTGCACTAAGTCATGTTTTATTGGTGTGATGATGTGGCATCACATGACTTGTCAGTTTATGTACAAGTTATGGATTAATTTTTTTTTCAATTGGATAATACAGTGCTCCATTATGGGGCTCACTAAGGACTACTTCTATCTCCACTATTGGACCTTGCTACTCTATGGGCCCCTCTACCCTAGTGTAGCATTTTCTTTTATCTGATTTTGAATGATGGATCCCAATAGATGAGATGATGGACCATAAAAGTAAAGAACAAACATGTGTTTACTTATTTTGTCATTCATATTTTTTGTTGGTGGAATTTCTTGTTATAGTCCTACATAGATATGCTCAATCATATAACTCAACTATGATCTTGATGATGTGGCATGTTACTATTGTTGGACTCAAAGCTTGGCCTTCATGTGAGTTCCTGGGAGGCATACCTTTTGAAGACTAGCATAGTGGCATCGCTTCTCATTTCCTGGTACTTAATAGTCATTCTATGAATTTTACTCTTGCAATTCTAATGAACTTATACATCATGTTGCCATGTGTCAAGTGGATCCTATACAATCAAGCTTTTTTAGAATAAGTCAAATCACAAAATAAATTGGGATACAAAATGACATGTCTAGGACATAATAATATACAAAAACATCATACAAAATATTATGGCCATTATAAGGAGGGACGTATCAAGATAGGGGTTTTAATTAATGAATATGCTGATGAGATGAAACTTTACCATGATGAACACGTCAAGTGAACGAAGTAGTTTCATGCCATATAGTCAATAGATTATGAAAAGACTTTTATTATCACATTTTTTCTAGTGTATTTTATGGTTTGTTTTATTCTATAACAAAGTATTTCTTTCCTCTATTGAGTATACAGGGAGTGGTTTAAGGTGATGTGTGAGTAGATATATGAACTAATTCCAATTTATTTTTTATTTTTCAATTGTCTATTGTTTTAAAATAAAATTGGACAAAGGAATTGTAGGTTGTAAAACACTTTGTTTTGTGAAATTTTATATTCTAGACTATTGAAAGTTAAAGGATGGAGTCCATGGAGAGGAGTTGCAAGTGGGAGATATAGTAAACAAATGATACCCGGGTGAGGGGTGAGTAACAATGTGAATCAAATTTATTTTTTGTTTTGTTTTGGGTTCTCACATTATTAGGGTATTAAAACACTTTGCAAGTTGCAGGTTGCAAAACACTATGTTTTGAAACTTATAATTTCTTATACACAAAGAATTTCATGCAATGTGATTTCAAATGTAAACAAAGATGTGTATTGTTGTAAATGTCTTATACTAAATAGGAGGGTTGAATAGATGTTGTTGTTTTATCTACACTATATGGCATAGGGTAACCTTCACATTATATGATTCATACTACACGCATTGCCTACTATAAAAATTGTAGGCTGTAGAACACACCACATATTTTAACTTACACTTCACATTGATCCCAACCCCTATTCTTTTTTATCTCTATGTATTGAGGTCTAGAATTCAAATAGCAATAACACCATTATTATTACTATTGAGAAAATACAATACACTTATCCACAATAGTGGATGCAAAATATGTTATATTTCGGATACCTTGTCAAATGTAGGTTACAAAACATGGCATGTTTCAACATATGCAATTTCTCATGTACCCAAACACATAGTTTTGATGGCACTTTCAAATTTTGCAAAATTTGAAAGTGCTCATATTGAACCCTATGAATTTTTATTTTCACTAAAAACTTTATTACATCTGGTTGTAGGGTTCTTATATGGGGTTTAGGGTTTTAATCATTTTTATTGCTTGTTGCATTCTATTTTTTTTTTGACTGCATAGTTCTTGTATCCAGTCATTTAAAAAAAAAAAACCTCCCATGTTTATCAGTATCATCAAGTGACCGGTCCCTTTCCCCTAGGTATGAATATCTTATCTTATAGGGCTAAGTAAAGAATCTTTTGGCTTTTATATTCTTTGCATTTCATGACTTAGATGTTATTGAGCATACTATTCTCATGCCATCCTAGAGAGTCCCCTCCATTAGAACAACTTAAGTGTATACGCTCAAATTTTCCACTTAAGTCCCGATGGCCATCATACTTTATCGCTTATTGCTAATTTCTTCATAGGTACATATTCCAAATTAGCGACAAGTGATGGAACTTTGCTTTCTTTGATATCACTTATCACTAATGGCTTTTGAGCCTTCAAATTTGTAATAGTGATGAGTGATGCTTTGGCTTTTGTTCTTATCACTCATCATGGACGGTCATAAAATGATAAACTTGGATTAGCGATGAGTGAAATGATGTAATTTCCTTTCATTGCATGATCACAAATATGTTTTAAATTCTAAGTTCCAGATTAGTGATACACGATGCACATTGTAAAATTTGTAAACCCTCTCATTGCTAATTGCTCATAAACTGTATGAGGAGAATTAGTAATGAGCAACAACCTTATGATTTATTGCTCATCGTGAATTCATTTCTAAACTTGAGTTCTGAATTAGCAATGAGCGATGTTGTTCTCTAAAATAGTTTTTTTTGCTAATATGATGAGATCCTATGAGTGATCCCTTTTGTGCCATTGATTTTTATGTAGGTGTACATGTCTAAATTTGATGCCTTCACTACATCTCCCATCTCTCATAGGAGCGTAGGTGCAAATTTTGAATTAGTGATGCGTGATGGAGGAACAGGTGTGATCAAAGGACATGTCATAGAACCAAGGGCTGAAGTTTCATCATGGGGATGTTTACATTGTTGATGAGGCCGATGGACAAGATACATCCGTAATAGGAGATGACTATTGATCAAAGGGAAATGTTGTAGGATCTTGAGGATTTTGCATAAAGTAAAAAAGAAAGTAGCAAAAGGACTGGAGAACCATTGATGAAGTTTTAAAACAGGATGATCTAATGGACTAAAAATCATCACATGAATACTTTCATTGTGAATTACACCCTAAGATTTTAGGAAGATCAAGGATGAAGCATATAAGGAAGTATTCTCTCAAGAAAACAAACTGGTCTCATGCACTTCGCCAATATAAATGAAGAGGCACATATTAGGTTGGTGATACATGCTAATTGTCAGAACACATATGACTAATCAAGGTTAGAAAGGAACATGGCAACATTTGAGATAGCATCATTGTTTTCTAGGAGCAAGTTGATAATGGTCAAAAAATTATGAGCATGGCCACCTTAGATGAAATTTTAATTTTTCTAAGATCAACAGCCTAGATTCAAAGCCAAACTGTTAAGTTACCAATTCACTCCAAGGAGTTCTTGAATCATTAATTTTGCATGGTCAAATTTTCTATTTAATGCAGGTTGATTGTGTTCATTCTCACCATCTTTTTCAGTCTACAGTGTATGTAAGGAAAAATGTGAAATGGAGTAAGAGGTTGTTTGTTTGTCTTGAGTTGAATTTTCTTGTCCTTAGTAGGTTGGTTTCAAATTGGGTTCTCTTTTTTGGTTAGGAATTTCTCTGATAGGTTGGTCAAAATTGTTAGGGTTGTATGTGTGTCTACCTATAGCTCTATTTTAAATTGTTAAACTCTACTTGTTTTGAAAATGGGAAAAATTGTTGCAATAATTTAGCTTGTTAGAAGGTCTAGCTTGAGAAATACAACCATTTTGGGAGAAGTAGTCGATTTCAAAGGCAAGGAATTGGCATAGCTAGCGAAGAAGGCTAGGAAAAAAGAGAAAAGTCATAGGGCTTGCCTGGACAAACACGATTCTTCTATTGTGCTTTCTAATACACCTTCAGATGATGAGGTTGATGCTGACTCAGACTATGGCTAGTACCTCTATTCTCTGGTGTCGTATGGGAGATCCAATGATGATGTGGTGATGATCCCTCCAATTTCATTGAGGACAAGGAGGGATTGGTTATTCTCTGATGCCGACAACTTTGAATAGGGTCATCACCTTATTTTAGTTTTTGATGACACCATGTTCTTTCCGTAGGAGGTATTTATTTTCATGTATCCATGGTTTTTATTTTGCTTTCCCATGCTGATGTGGAAGTCCTCTAGAAGATATGAATGGAATATTTTTTTTGTTTCAACAATGAACATTGTGAAAACAACTACTGGTATCCTACACATGCTTTTTGTCTTTTGTCCTTCCTTGTTCTCAAATGATTATGTATGAAACTGCCTGGGGAGTTCTTTAAGGAGTCAGTTAGAATTAGGTTTTTGAAATGAACTAAAATGAAAGTAAAATTGTAATTCAGTTGGGTGCTTGTTGCTCCCCTATTTTATAAAGGGGATTTCATGGCTGATAGAAGAGAGTTCAAAATTTTGAGTCTAGAAGAGGTCATAGTGAATACTATGCTCTCAAAGCAGATAGAATGTAAATAGATACTTTAATAGATATATCAAAAAAAAATCTAAGGTGAAAATCATATTGTATACAAATCATAAATATGGTTTTAGAAAGCAATACCAGAAATGAAAAAGAATTTTAGTTCTAAAATGTTGCTTTCCTATGTATTTTCTTCCAAGTTATGAATGAACTTGTTAATTATAATTTTGTTTGTCTTCTATCATTTGCACTGAATGGATGAACTTTTTTTATGCTTCAGTTCAATGAGTTGATTAAATGCTAAAATGAGGTCATTAGTCTATGAGAAAAGGATATAGGATTTAGTAAGGAAGTGATATTTTGAAACATAGTGAGTTAGATGTTACAAAGTGGCACTCTAATAGTCCATTAATTTTTGACGTTCAGTTAGAATTGTATTACCAATTGGTTACAAGTTATGAATCTATTTCTCCCTTAGATGAGGCACTGATTATTTTATTAATTTTATCTTGTGGTCAGTTGAGCTAGTAATAAATTTGGTCTAGGATTCAAGATGAAGATAGATTTATAAAATACTCTAAACTACATTGCCCCAACTTTAAGTATATAAGTGCATTCCCTGAAATGAGTAACAATTCTATCTGAGGTATGCCAAGCCTTTGATGAGGTGTGTGGAAATACTCTTGAACTAATGAGAGATATTATGAGTATGCATAGGATTACCCTCTTGGGTATCACAAAGGCCGAAGACAAGAAGTGAAGTACTAATTACTTTACTTAAGTGTTGGCCAATCCTCAACCTTACTGATAATTGAGTTGTGGAAAATTCATAGGTAAGGACTGAGATTAAGTTTGGTTCTTAAAACATAACCAACAAGTTTAAAATGATTTTATTTTTTTCAAATGTGGATGAAAATATGTATAGTTATGAATTTCTTACAACAAGAAAGAGATTTCAAAATATTTTCTTTATTAAATTTCGCTTGGGTGAGTGCAAGATCATGGGGGTCCAAAAAGTGGTGATATGACAAAAAAAGTGGCTAACAACCCTTTTTTATCAAAATTTGATGAAACATAAAGGGTTTATTGAGAAAATTGTCAACTTTTCACCAATATACTATATGCCTTATTTGGAATTAAATAGATAATTGTTATTGATTTTCAACATGCATTCTGACTAAAGTCCTAATTGATAGTTTGATTGAAAAACATCTATAATTCTTAAAAGATTTAACATTATTTTAATGCAAAAGAACTGGAACATTCTATGCTTCCCATATTATAGGATAAAAAAGAAAAAGAAAAAATGAATTTCATAAAATTTTGACCAAGTTAAGGTTGTCAGACAAACAAGTTTTAATATTTTTACAAACTTTTAATAAAAAATTCATAAGTAATTTTTTTCTCACAAAAAATTACAAAAAAATAATGTGGCACATCCAAGCATGTTTCCTTTACTTATATTCAAAGTTTCAAAAAATAAAATTGTTTGTACTTAGGTTGGTTAGACATACACCCCCTTTTTTATTTTTTCTTGAAAATTTAGTACTACTGCATTAAAATTTTAACATTTCACCAAACAGATTAACTTTTTTCCAAAAAATGACTAGTATATTAGAAACTACATTCAATTTTGTACAATTTTTTCTCTAACATATTTTTCAAATTATGTTAATACGTATTCAAACTTTTTATGTCAAGTTGCCTAATTCTATTTTTCTGAATTTCATTGCCACTTAAGGGCCTATTTTGGACCCCCATGATCCTGAACTAACCCACTTTATGGGATAGTGTAACCATTTAGAGTACACACTTCTAACTTCACACGATAATTTATATAACAAATTGTAGGCAGCAAAACACACTACATGTTTTAACCTACACTATACAATGATTCAAACCCTTGTGGTTCTGATCTCTGTATATCTAGGTATAGAATTCAAATAGCAACAAAATCATTATTACTATTATCAAGAAATAAAATAAAAATCTCCACGTTAGAGGATAGAACTCATGGTGTGTTTTGGATAGCCTTTGAAATTCAAGTTATATGAAATGACATTTTTTTAAACGTACAATTTTTCATACCCAATACACAGTTGTCAAAATGTTGTTACTTCAAAATGTAGATAAAGATATGTATAGTTAAGAATGTCTTATAAAAAATATGAGGCTTCAAAACATGTTTTTATTCACCTAATACAATATTTTGAGTACACACTTGGTAAAACATTTTTCATGTTTAACTTACACTTCACAACATTACCAACTAGTTTGGATTTGATTTATGTATATCGAGGTCTATAATTAGATTAGCAAAAAAACAATATTATTGTTATAAGGAAAACATGATACACCTCTCCATGGTAGATGATATAAAACATGGTGTGTTTTAGATACTTTGACAAATGTAGGTTAGAAAACATGGCATCTTTTGAAACCTACAATTTTTCATACCCAAATACATAGTTGTCAAATTGTATTTTTATTTCAAATGTAGACAAAGATGTGTATAGTTATGAATGTATTAAAAACAATAGGATGTTTCAAAACATGTAATTTTTAACCTATACATTATGGCATAGGGAAACCTTTAGAGTACACACTTCTAATTGCACACATTGCCTAATATAACAAATTGTATGGTACAAAACATACTACATGTTTAATTTGCAACTCACAATATTGTCAACCCCTTTGTTTTTAATCTCTGTATATTTAGATCTACGATCATAATACCAACAACATCATTATTGTTGTTATTAGGAAAATACAATATGCTTCTCCATGATAGAGGATACAAGTCATGGTATGTTTTAGATAAGGTGTCAAATAAAATATACAAAACAAATGTTTTTAAACCAACAATTTCTCATACCAAAAGAACATTTTTCAAATTCTATTGTTATGTCGAATGTAGATAGAGATATGTATAGTTATGAATGCGTTATAACAAATAAGAGGTTTCAAAAATATGTTATTTTTTAACTTGCACTTTAAGGAAGAGGGTAACCTTCAAATTACATAATTCATAGGGTGATCCAATAATGGTGGTTTATAGTTTTTGGACAAATTGGACACTGAAATAATTTTTTTTAACTATATCTTCACTTTCGGGCACCTATAGCAACTAAACCGTGAGGAATTTGAAGATAATGGAAACAAGAGTTTTATGACATTTTGTTTGTATATTCTAAATATATTTTTTTCAAAACTTTTGGAATCAAATTGCACTTCTTTTTCCATCTCCCTCGAAAACTAGTTTTTTTTAGAAAGCAACACTTTTAAAAAGTGACACTCACTGTATAATGCATAACTTTTTTTCCATGAAGGATAAAATTATAATTCTTTCAAATTTAGATTTGTAACTCCGATATCTAGTGCTTCCACTTGGTTAGATAGTTTTTTATTGAATATTTTTTCTTTAATCAAGTTTCAAAGTCAAACCAATTACAATTCAAACATAGTGTGGTCGTATAACACGTAACTTTTTTGTATGTATCGAAATTCATTTTTTTTGTTAGATCAAGGACTTCAATATCTGGTGCACTCATATTTTTTAAAAAAAAAATTGATACTCTGCTATTTTTCCACATGTAGAATAGAGAGCTTAATTTCAGTGAAAAACCTATGTTTAATAAAACTAAAAAAACAAATACAGAATAAAATGAAAACATATTAAAATTATATTCGTTGGATAGCTCATTCTAAGGACTACCTGATTCTAGTTGGGTCTACCAAGTATCCACCATATTCATGTTCAAACCAAGCATTGAAGTGCAAAAATTTAGTTTTTTTTTTGTGAAGAAGGTCAAAAACTTGGGAAATGGGGGGTTCGAGTGAACCAGGGTTCGAACCAGGGTTCATTCGAACCCTGGTTCATTCAAACCCCCTCCCATAAAGTTTTTTTCACTTGAATTTTGTCCGTGCAAGCATTTAATGGGTTCGCTCAAACCTTGGTTTGAGTGAACCCTTTTTTCGTTTGTTTGAACCATCCAGTTCGTTCGAACCCCCAGAATATAAATTTTTTCCATGGGGTCAATTTTTACAAGTTTTCCTTCCTCATTCAAATTGTAAACCACTTTTGTTGGTTTACCCCATTCTTCACATGTTGCTTTCTATAGAAAATTTATGGCTATTAGATTTGATTTGTATGAAAATTTGTACATTGAAATGGACACAATATAATTTTAAAGTTGCACATATTTAGCTTATGATTTGTAATATATTTCAAATTTGACATTCTTATTTAATTATAATTTGTAGAAAGATGTAAACAACATTATGTTGAATTGAGTTTTTTAATATTGATGAAAAAAATGGTTTTCATTCAAGGTTATCTAAAATGCATAATTGGATTTCATATTCCTTCTCTTGGTATAATATAGCTATGTGTATCCATGACTCACCCCACTCTAAGAATGATTCAATCTAGTCAAGGAAACTAAAATTTTCAAAACAAATTAGTCCTTCCATCATGAAAACACAAGTCCAAAACTCACATTTAAAGCCTTAGAATTATTATTTATTATTTTTCATAATTTTATTTTTTTAATTGAGGTAAATTTTTTTGTGAATTTTATCAAGTTCATAGTGGTAAATTCATGCATCAATCATACAAACCACTATTTTCCACCTAATATAATGCCCTTCAACTTCAAATGTCCCACTAAAATATTTAAATATAATATATTAATTTATATAAATTCCCACCAACAAATCTCTCATCTTTAGAATGCTTGAGCAACATCTTTAAAATAGAAGCTTTGCCTCTCTTTTTATATATAATAATAGGTTGTTTGCATATTTATCCATTTCTACTTACAAATAACACTCTTATAGTAATTCAAATAATCTAGTTGTGACTTAGCTTCATCCAAAAATTTAGAATAAATTCTTATTTTTCTATTGGGTAATTCTACAACTTGACATTTGACACTAGGTGGTTGTTTTTTATGGATTTTAAAAAGGTTGATAATTTCCATTGAGTGTTTGTATTTGAAATTGTTAGAAATGAAGGCAACCACTACAATATGAAAATCTGATTTAACTTGCAAATATGAAATATAAACTTGTAGAAATTAATGGAGAAATGATTTAATGATGCAAGAGCATCTGGTGGTGTAAGGGAAATATTGCATCACCCAAAAATATTTTATTTTCATTTTGTTTATAGTTTCCTTAGTTCTTTTGGGGCCCATGGTGAATCATGTAGTCTTTGGGATAGAAGTTTTAAATAGCAAAAAATTGTCACCTACTATTTTTAGTAAGTCATCCTATTCAGGTACCTATGGACATGAAAATTGAGCCCTAGGAGTGAAACTGAAAAATAAGATTTTTGGTGAAAGAATCATCTCAAAATCCTATATTGTTTGGAAGATATTAGATTTTCATCCTGAGTAATTTCTCCAATGAAGTTTAAAACTGGAAATATCATGGTTAGATAGGAAGTTATGACCCTAAGAAGTTGTAAATATATAAATATAAAATAAATAAAAATATTCTAGAGAAGGAAATAGAAAGTGAAATTTTTGGCACTAAAATCAGGTTACACCTTCCATAATATTCTAAGGTAGTTACACTTCTGGGATAAAGGGGGAGAACACAGGTTATAGAATGGAGCTTTGGTAGCATATATTATGGTTTTTGGCTTGTATATTTTTATAATGAGAAGGCCCGTGTGGTTGTATTATGTTATTTTCTGAGTATTGTAATTTCACTTCATCAAGCTAATAGAAAGCAAGTGTTTCTTTCTATGTTTTGTATTTATCTATCTTGTTTAGTTGTGTGTGTATCATTTTGTAAGGGGAGTGCCCTCATCATTTAAACTACAAATAAATCACACAACTCAAGATATATACACATAACAAGGTTTTACGTGGAGAAAACCCTTTCGAGTAAAAAATCCACCAAGAAACGAGGGAAAATCTATATTATTCTTCAAATAGATTGCAATACATAAAATTTCCTCAATCTTGACTCCAATCCAATATCTCATCTATATACCTGTAAAACATATCATAGTGTCTCCATCTCAACCCATCAATTAAAATACCACCATAAAACATTATCATGGGCCAAAATAATGTTCAAAAATACCATGGTAAAAAATCCATATGACCCCTTCCATTCTAAAATGGTCTCTTACATGACATTACACCCTCCTACAAGTTGTCATAAGAATCCCTATAAAATAGGAGATGATCTCACATGCATCATAGAACATCAATGAATTATGCAAAAATTCTTGTACACATGTGATAAATGGTTCCCACATCCAAAATGATATACCCCTCTTTTAGCCCTTATATTTGTCATAAAATCCATCATAACATCCTTAAAAATGGGCTTTCCATGTTAGACCACTAAATGGGCATCTTTTGACAACTAGTAACTTTTTTTTAGGGCACTGACATGTGGAAAAATTGCAAACTCAAAATATGAAGCCCCTTTTGATGGAGCACAGTTATTTAATAACATAATTGTATTTATCCATGGGAAAATTTAAAATAAGAATAAATAAGTAACTTAGGAATTTCCAAGGTTGAGATACCTTGATTCCCAACATTCTCCCATTTGTCAAATACCTTGCAAGAGCTAGGGGAAACACATTACAATGGAATCAAATAGGTAGAAGAAACAAGGCATGTAGCCTACCTACACCAAATGAACTTATTTATGCTCACAGGTTTGGTAAAATAATCTACAACATTCACCTTAGTGTCAATTTTCTTCAACTCAATTTGTCTATTAGCAATCATTTCTTGAACAAAATGTTATTGTACATCCACATGCTTTGTATGAGAATGGTACATGTGATTCTTGGCTAAATGACTTGCACTTTGGCTATCATAACCAATTTGAACTATCCTACAATCAAAACCAATAGTTTCACACAACCTTTGTAACAATATTGCCTCCTTAGAAACATGGGTAGTAGCAATATACTCTACTTTAGTAGTGGATAAAGCAACCATAGGTTGCCTCTGTTGGCAATACAAGGGAAGATAATTGAGAGGGGGGCATGAATCAGTTGTCACAAAAATACAAGGGAAAACAATTGAGAGGGGGGGGTGAATCGGTTGTCACAAAAATTCAAAACTTATTCAACTTATTAACCTTATTCTCATATATGATAATTAACCATGAAAGCATGAATCAACAACACATCAGAAACACACATAACACGAGGATTTTTTACGTGGAAACCCTATTATGGGAAAAACTATGGTGGAGGTCAGTCCACAAGATTATACCCTATTAGATGTATAATGAAAATGAAATATGGGGAATGCACATGCATTTAGGCACACTACCTAGAGCTCACTACTCAATTACAAAGGAAGACACACCATCTTATAGAGAGATTTAGATTAAAGCCATCCAAATTTTGAACTAAGAAAATAGCATATGCTACATTTGCTTGATTATAATTCCAATTAAGCACATGAACACTTCTTCACTCTTCTTCACTCTTCTTCACACTCTGCTCTACCTTTGAATGATATTCACACATACAGAAACACTCAGCATCCACTGGCATACATTCTCGCACTTCAATTTGAATAAAAAATTGCTCTTATATATCCGCAACATGATATTTCATTGCTACAAGTCAGCCACAAAGAAATAATAAAATTAACATAAAATGTTGGCCCAAATCATTAAAGATTATCAATGTGAATCAACCAAATTTGGCCACAAATTATTGAGGATCCGAAAAAATATCTCCAACATGAAAAAACTTCAATTAATTACTCCTCGAAGATCCACAACACGCTTCAACAACATGTCAGCCAAGGACAAGAAAAACATGAACACACAAGAGAAAATCGCCAACCACAATCACAACGATCAATATGGGCATGTAAAAAAGATAGAGAACAATCTAGAAACATCCACAAGAAACATGAATCACTAGAGAAACATCTGTAGCAACTGAACTAACTTAAATAGTATCATCCTCAATCAAGAACACTGATTGAAGAAACAAAAAAATTGTTTGAATGGAAATCTTCATAACTCGTTCAAATCTTCATGAAGATTTCTAAAACTTGACGTGGATAAACTAGATACACTAAACAACAAAAATTTTAGTCCATAACCTCTGATTATTAACGTATAGAACATACCGACAAACTGAACTTCACTTTACTACTGACAACCTACAACTTCTTTCTTTACGATTTTCTCAATATCCTTGACATATATAGCTTCAAATGCATTTAGGCTAATAGTGTTGACATCAATGAAAACCACATATCAACAAAAAAACCACAACATCCAAAAATATCCCCCTTTGGCATTAATGGTAACACATGATGTGAAAAACACCACCAACACAACTAACTCCTGCTTAGGTTTTGATTCTTCTTCAACACTTTCACATTATCTTTCACCCCATAAGGCTCTTCTCCTCAGATAGTCACCAATTTTCACCAGTTTTTTCACATGACTCTTCTCCCCCTTTGAAATCAATAAAAAAGTTCTCTAAGGTCTGAACCATATATCTAAATTTCTGAACATCTGAAGTCTACTCCCCTTGAGTAGCAACTACCACAACATAAATCTGAAACAAGATATGACTATGAAATGCACACATTGCATTGCATCCTAGTTTTGATTAGGAGGGGTAATCACCCCTAATTTCCCTTTGAGATACTCAAAAGTATCCTTGGGAAATAGATTGGTAAACATGTCTACAATTTTCTCCTTAGTAGGCACATACTCCAATCTCACTTCCTTTTCACTTACCTTTTCCGTGAAAAATTAAAACTTGATAGTTATATGTTTTGTTTTTTAATGCAACACTAGATTCTTGGAAATGTTAATAGCACTTGAGTTTCATAGAATATAGCGATAGCTTCATCATATACAACTCTAATATCCTTCAGCATCTACTTCATCCATAGGACTTGAGTACAATTACTAGCAACAACAATGTATTCACCCTCTGTATTAGACAAGGAAATGGAATTTTGCTTCTTGCTTAACCATGAAATTAGCTTCTTACCCAAGAAAAATGATCCACCATTAGTACTTTTTCTATCATTCACATCTCCTACCCATTCAGCATCAGTAAAGGCACTCAAAGTAAGATCATCATCTTTAGGATACCATAGGCCAAGATCAATAGTTCCTTCAAGTATCTAAAAATTCTCTTCACAACAGTCACATGAGATTATTTCAGATTAGCTTGAAATCTTGCAAAAATACACACAACATTCATGATATCATGCCTAGTTTGAGTTAAATACAACAATCCACTAATCATTAATATGTATCTTGTCTCATTTTCTTTTGGAGAATCATCTTTTGTTGTCAAATTGCATCCAATCACCATGGGTGTACCAACTGGCTTTGAATCTTCCATATCGAACTTCTTCAGCAATTCCTTCATGTACTTGGACTGAGATATAAAAATCCCTTTATCTAACTAAGTAATTTGATACCCCAAAAATAATTTCATCTCACCAATCATAGACATCTCAAATTCATTCTGCATCTCATTAGAAAAATTCATGCACAAAGCATCATCTCCTCCAAAAATAATATCATCAACAAAGACTTCAACAATCAAATCTTTATCATGATCAATCTTGAAATACATATTACTATTAGCAGTACCTTTGTTAAATCCAAGCTTCAGCAAATACTTGTCTAATCTTGCATACCATGCTCTAGGGACTTGCTTGAGTCCATACAATGCTTTCTTCAACTGATACACCATATCTTCTTTATCAATCAATTGGAATCCATCACATTGCTCAACATACACTTCTTCTTCCAATTCACCATTTAGAAAAGTTGATTTGATATCCATCTAATAAAATTTGTAGTTCTTGTGATCAACATAGGCAAGAAATAATCTTACAACTTCAATTCTAGCAACAGGGGAAAAGATCTCTTGAAAATCAATTCCTTCCATCTGTGAATATCCTTTACATACTAGTCTTGCTTTGTTTCTAACCACTTCACCTTGCTCATTTAGTTCCAATTACATTCTTATCCTCAGGTCGAGGAACAAGAATCTATGTATAATTATTTTCAATATGTTTTAACTCTTCTTTCATTGCTTCAATCCAATGCTCATCTTTACATGCTTCATTCACACTAGTAGGCTCAGTTTTTGAAGTCAAGAAATATTCTTTTGTAATATTTCTCCTAGTCTAGACACCTTTATTCTTATCACCAATAATCTAATATTCTGAATGATTCAATCTTACATACCTTAGAGTCTTCTTAGGATTTTCTTCAAATTTAGGCTCTTTTGATCTCTCATCTTCTCTTTCACCAGTTTCTCCTTCTTTTTCATTCTTTTGATTTACCAGATTGATTTGCACTTGATTTATAGTTTAAACTTGCATTCCTTCATTTTTACTATCATGCTAATCATTAGAGTCATATCCATAGGTTTTGGATGGTGCACCTAAGTCTTCATCAACCCTAACATTTTCACTTTCAACCATTTTCTTTATTTTTTTATTGTAACATCGGTAGGCCTTGATTTTAGTAGAATAACCAAAAAAGATACCTTCATCACTGGGTATGTGCAGAATAATCATGGAAAAATCAGGCCCTTAAGTGGCAAAAAAATCAAAAAAATTAGAGTTAGGCAACTTGACGTAAAAATTTGAACAAGTTACTATATTATTTCAAAAATATGTAAGAATAGAATCTATAGAAAACTGAATGTAGTTTCTAAACTACTAGGTTTGTTTAAAAAATAAAAAATCTATTTGGTGAAATTTTGAAATGTCAATGTAGTAGTACTTAAATTTCAGGGAAAAAATAAGAAGTAGGTGTCTGTCTGACCACCCTAACCACAATAAACTGATAATATTTTTTTATAAGATTTTAGATATAAGTAGAGGACTCATGTATCAATGTGATGCATATTTTTTTGTAATTTTTTTCCAAGTAAACAATTAATTATGAATTTTTTATTACAACTTTTAAAAAATATAAAAAAACTCACATGTCTGACCACCTTAACTTGGTCAAAACTTCACAAAATTCAATTTTTTGGTTTTTAATCCTACAGTATGCAAATCATAGAATGTGATGCATCTTTTGGATTCAAAAAATGTGATATCGTTTGAAAGTTATAGATTCTTTTCAATCAGTCTATCAATCAAGACTTTAGTCATAATTTGAATAGAAAATGAATAATAATTACTTATTAAATTCAAAGTAAAGCATAATTTATATTGTGAAAAGATGAGAATCTCCTTTAAAAAGCCTTTTCGTTTCATCAATTTTGGGTAAAAAAAATTCGTCAGCCACATACCCATCATATTGCCACTTTTTGGCCCATCATGATCCTACACATACCCCACTCCTAGCATCAAACTTTCCTATGTCTTCATCTCTCTTAATATAACATTTGTTTCTAAATATCTTGAACTATTTAATAGTAGAATTTTGACCAGTCCATAGCTCAAAAGGGGTCTTACTAGTATCACCTTTGATTTTTACCCAATTAAGTGTGTACACAGTAGTACTCACAACTTCTCTCCAATAGATATGGGGAACATTTCCTTCTAGCAGCATCTGTAATCTTTTTGTTCTTCCTTTCCACAACTCCATTTAGTTGAGGGGTCCGCAGTGCATATAATTTTCTCTTTATTCCATGCTCTTCACAAAAAGAATTAAATTCACATGAAGTGAATTCACCACCTCTATCTGATCTCAAACATTTAATCTTCCAACCTAACTCTATCTCAACCATAGCTTTAAAGATCTTGAACTTTTCTAGTGCTTCAGATTTGTCCCTTAAGAAAGTAACCCATACCATTCTAGAATAATCATCAATGAGTAACATAAAATGTGTATAACCTTGAAAACTTTTTACCTTAGAGGGACCACATAGATTAGTATGCACAAGCTCTAGCAATTCATTTGAACAATGCTTTTTACTCTGGAATGAAATTCTGGTTTTCTTTCCTAATTGACATTCCTTGCATATTGCATTAGTAGGTTTCACCAACTTAGGTAGATCTCTCACAGCCTTAGTGGAACTTATCTTGACAATATTATCAAAGTTAACATGACACAACCTCCTATGCCATAACCAACTTTCATCAACTTGAGCAATCAAACAATTTTTACTAGCAACACTCAAGTGAAATATATTACCTTTTGTCTTTGTACTTGATGCAATTTCATTTTAGGAACTCAATATTCAGCACTTTCCATCCTTGAAATGAAAATTGTATTCCTTATCAACCATTTTACCAACACTTAAAAGATTATGCTTCAATCCTTCTACATATAGAACATCATTAGTATTATGCTTACCATCAAGAGAAATGCAACCTCTTCCATGGATCACACCAGTTGTTTATCACCAAATCTCATAATGCCACCATCATACTTTTCCAAGCTTACAAACTTACTTTTGTCTCCTGTCATATGATGTGAACATCCATTGTCAATCACCCATTCATCTTTTTCCTCAACTCGAGAAGCTAGGGATTTTTCCATATTAGTACAACTAGCAGATTTAGTAGATACAAGACTATTTTCCTTGATAGCAATAAATCCCCATTCATCATCACTTCTATTTCCTTTATCATATTCATCATTTGTCACGCCTTCATCAACAACACAGTAACACTTCTTCTAAAATCTAGGCTTGTTATTTCTTGGTTTAGAACCTCTTTCCGGACACCTTGATGCAAAATGACCTATCTTATTACAAGAAAATCATTTAAGAGGAAATTTTCCTTCATACTTAGCTTTTCCTCTTGGTACTCTTTTGACAATAAGTGCTTCCAACTCTTCTAGCTCTCTTTCTTCTTCTTCAATCTGTCTGATTTCATCCTCATACTTGAATGTCTTTCTAGATGAACTCTCACCCAAATCATATCTCTATCTATCTCTCTTGGAAGTAGTAGCCTTAAATGTAGATTCAACCTTAGGAAGGGCATCACCAAATTCACTCAACTCAAAAGTATTCAGCTTACCAACCAATGTATCTTTGGTTATGTTTGTTATAGTCTGGAGCTCTTGAATAGCACTAGTTTTGACTAAGTAAGAATCAGGTAGAGATCTAAGCACTTTAGCAACAATCTCATATTCATCTATCTTTCCACCAACACATCTAAAACCACACACAAGTTCATTCACTCTTTGTGTGAAAGTATTAATGTTCTCATCATCACCCATTCTCAACCTTTCATATTTCATTTTCAAACTCTACAACTTAGCAATCTTCACATTAGCATCACCTTCATACAAAGTTTCCAAATTTTTCCAGATCTCATAAGCAGTCTTCAGATCCATAACATTTTTCATCTCATAATTAGTCAAAGCACTCAACAAAGCTTCCTTAGCCTAGATATTATACTCAGCAATTTTACTATTCGGTGGGATAACATACCTATTACTTGTAATACTCTAGTAGGGTTCACCAATGCATCTTAGATGGCATTCCATTTGAGTCTTCCACAAAGAATAATTTGTTCCATCAAATCTTAGACTATCCTTCTTGTAACTTGCCATCTCGGATCACCTTAAGTTGTTAAACTTGTTCCAAGGAACCTGCTCTAATACCAATTATTGGCAATACAAGGGCAGACAACTGAGAGGGGGGGTGAATCAGTTGTCATAGAAATTCAAAACTTATTCAACTTATTAACCTTATTATTAGATTTGATAATTAACCATGAAAGTATGAATCAAAAACACACATAACATGAGGATTTTTTACATGGAAACCCTGTTAGGGGAAAAACCATGGTGGAGGTCAGTCCATAAGATTATACCCTATTAGAAGTATAATGAAAATGAAATATGGGGAATGCACATGCATTCAGGCACACTTCCTAGAGCTCACTACTCAATTACAAAGGAAGACACATTGGCTTACAAAGAAATTCAAATTAAAGCCATCCAGATTTTGAATTGAGAAAATAGCATTTGCTAATGCCTGATTATAGTTCTAATTAAGTACATGAACACTTCTTCACTCTTCTTCGCACTTCTTCACAATTCTTCACACTCTGCTCTACCTTTGAATGATATTCACTCATACACACACACTTGACATCAACTAGCATACATTAACACACTTCAATTTGAATAAACAATCTCTCTTATATATCCTCAACATGAGATTTCATTGCTACAATTCAACCACAAAGAAATAATAAAATGAATATAAATTGACAGCCCAAATCATTAAAGATTATCAATGCGAATTAACCAAATTCAGCCACAACTTAGTGAGGACCCAAAAAAATATTTCCAACATGAAAAAAATTCAATTAATTAATCCTCGAAGATCCACAACACACTTCAACACCATGTTGGCCAAGGACAAGAAAAACATGACCACACAAGATAAAATCACCAACCACGATCACGATGATCAACGTAGACGTGCAACAAAGATAGAGCATGATCTAGAAACATCCACAAGAAACATGAATCACTAGAGAAGCATCTGCAACAACTAAACTAACTGAAATAGTATCATCCTCAATTAGGAACACCAATTGAAGAAATAGAAAAACTGTCTAAATAGAAATCTTCATAACTTGATCAAATCTTCATGCGGATCTCTAAAACTTGACGTGGATAAACTAGATACACTCAGAAACAAACACTTTGGTCCACAACCTCTTATTATCAATGTACAAAACAGACCGATAGACTGAACTTCACTTTACCACTGACAACTTGCAACTTATTTCTTTACAATTTTATCAATATCCTAGGCATATACAACTTTAAATGCATTTATTCTAATAGTGTTGACATCAATGACAATCACAACATCCAATAGCCTCTTACTCATCTAACTTAGAGCTTCTCTAGACAAAGTACACACATACCCACTAGTGGACCTTTGACTATCAAAGTCACTTGCACAATATGCATCAACAAATTCTTGTGAAACATAAAAAAGAAGGGATCATAGATCCTAAATGAAAAGAGCCTGGGATACAATAGTGGCGTTTATCCAAGATTCATTAGGATGTCAATCAACAAGGTGAATAGATTGACTATCAACCATGAAGGTGATCTAATTAGACCTCAATATACATCTAATTAAGGATGGGAATAAATTGGAAATGATTTAGAATGATTAAACTAATTAGACTATATGCCCTAATATGTAAATTGCAAGGTCTTGAAAACTGATAGACATAAACAATAATTTGCAAGTGGATTTGGGAAGTCTATAATGATATTTACCAACCCAAAAGAGTTGGTTTAAAGAACTATAGGAGGAATGAGCACCCTTGGATTAATGGATCTTTGTAGGGGTTTCTTGATCAAAATTTTGGGGTCCTCTAATTTTGGATATGATCTTCAAATTCCCACCTAAAAATCTATTGAAACACTATCAAATATTTCTATAATTGAGTTTATGTGGCATGAGAAGATGTACAAAATTAAATTTAACAATGGACAATTCACCTTCATTTTTCCTTTGATCCTATTCAAACCTATAACCTACGCATCCAAAGAGAGGAAACATGTTGTGCCATATACCTGGGCTTACCCTAGTCAAAACTTAGGTAAGTGTGAACCTACTTCAAAAATGGAAAATGTTAATTGATAAATGACAATAGAAAGTAAGGAATGATGAAATCATAATGTGTTGTAACTCACCAACCTTTAATGTTTTCCTTGAAGGATTGAAATCATACACATATCCTCAAGGATTTGGATCTGAATTTCTTGAATACTTGAATGCTTTGGACACCTACAAAAAGATGTTAGCCTTCACAAAATAATGAAAACATGATAACATAAACTCACAAACACTTTGACATGATGTTTGGATCTTGAATGACTATAATGAAACTCTAATACAACTACTCTTGACTTGATCTTGAATCTCTCAATGTTCACCTCTTGCTAGGTAGATCTCAAATGATGCAATAACTAGGTATTCATAGGCATCTATTTAATTTCTTAAAAATTAGATCCTAATAGCCAACATTTGTAGGTGGGGTTTTGAATGTTAAAATGCCCACTATGACATGTCCAAAAATGGTTCCTGGATATGAAGGGGGACAACCCTCGTCCCTAACTTCTAAGATAAGATATTCAATCCTTCAAGGATTGAAATCATACACATATCCTCAAGGATTTGGATCTGAATTTCTTGAATACTTGAATGCTTTGGACACCTACAAAAAGATGTTAGCCTTCAAAAAATAATGAAAACATGATAACATAAACTCACAAACACTTTGACATGATGCTTGGATCTTGAATGACTATAATGAAACTCTAATACGAAGATGTACATTATGATTTCATCATTCCTTACTTACCTAAATGGTTTATGTGGCATGAGAAGATGTACAAAATTAAATGTAACAATGGACAATTCACCTTCATTTTTCCTTTGATCCTATTCAAACCTATAACCTACACATCCAAAGAGAGGAAACATGTTGTGTGGGCTTACCCCAGTCAAAACTTAGGTAAGTGTTCTGGGTATGGCAGGATCATGATGGGCATGAAAGTGGCAATATGATGGGTATGTGGCTGGCAACTTTTTTTTACCCAAAATTGATGAGAAAAGGGTTTTTAAAGTATATTCTTAGCTTTCTGCCAAATAAATTATGCTTTAATTGACAATTCAAGTAATTAATTCATTTTCTATTCAAATTGGACTTAATGGATTGATGACTGATTGAAAAGCATCTATAGCTTTCAAACGGTATCACATTGATTTTAGAATCCAAAACATGATGTCACATTCTACATCCTCACATACTAAATAGGATTAAAAAAACGATAAAATTCAGAATTTGACAGTTCTTTGACTTGCAAGGGGTCAGACAATCACAAGCCTGAAGATGTTTTGACTGTCACTTGTAATCAACAAAAAACATAATCATAGATCCTAAATTATACAATTATTTCATTAGGAAATCAATTACTATCAACCATCTCCTGCTAATTAGACTATAAATATGTAAATTGCACCTGACATGCACCTTCTATAGCTTGGATCCTTGATCAAAAAAATATGATGGAGTTTATGTGGCCAAAACAATGGACAATTCACCTGATCCTATTCAAACCTATAACCTACGCATCCAAAGAGAGGAAACATGTTGTGCCATATACCTGGGCTTACCCCAGTCAAAACTTAGGTAAGTGTGAACCTACTTCAAAATGGAAAATGTTAATTGATAAATGACAATAGAAAGTAAGGAATGATGAAATCATAATGTGTTGTAACTCACCAACCTTTAATGTTTTCCTTGAAGGATTGAAATCATACACATATCCTCAAGGATTTGGATCTGAATTTCTTGAATACTTGAATGCTTTGGACACCTACAAAAAGATGTTAGCCTTCACAAAATAATGAAAACATGATAACATAAACTCACAAACACTTTGACATGATGTTTGGATCTTGAATGACTATAATGAAACTCTAATACAACTACTCTTGACTTGATCTTGAATCTCTCAATGTTCACCTCTTGCTAGGTAGATCTCAAATGATGCAATAACTAGGTATTCATAGGCATCTATTTAATTTCTTAAAAATTAGATCCTAATAGCCAACATTTGTAGGTGGGGTTTTGAATGTTAAAATGCCCACTATGACATGTCCAAAAATGGTTCCTGGATATGAAGGGGGACAACCCTCCTTATCCCTAACTTCTAAGATATTCAATGTTTTCCTTCAAGGATTGAAATCATACACATATCCTCAAGGATTTGGATCTGAATTTCTTGAATACTTGAATGCTTTGGACACCTACAAAAAGATGTTAGCCTTCAAAAAATAATGAAAACATGATAACATAAACTCACAAACACTTTGACATGATGCTTGGATCTTGAATGACTATAATGAAACTCTAATACGAAGATGTACATTATGATTTCATCATTCCTTACTTACCTAAATGAAGATGTACAAAATTAAATGTAACAATGGACAATTCACCTTCATTTTTCCTTTGATCCTATTCAAACCTATAACCTACACATCCAAAGAGAGGAAACATGTTCCATATACCTGGGCTTACCCCAGTCAAAACTTAGGTAAATCATGATTTCCAGATGAAACTCTTAAATAGAAAGTGAAATTATGACTAATATTGATAGACTGATTGAAAAGCATCTATAAAACGGTATGAATCCAAAACATATGTCACATTCTATGCTTCACATACTATAGGATTAAAAAAAGTTGAATTTCATAAAGTTTGACCAAGTTAAGATGGTCACATACAAGTTTTATATTTTTAAAATTAATAAAAAAATACAATTAATTATTTATGCAAAAATATTCATACATGAGACACGAGTCCTCTACTTATATTAAAATCTTATAAATCCAAACAAACACTATTTTTCCACAAATATGTCGACATGAATTTCAATTACATTTTCCAATAGGTAAATAGGGCTATTATTTTTCTCACTCTACTCACCTTAAGGTATCCAAAACATAGGATATTTAAAATTCTATATCTATTGGTTAATGAACCTCAATCTCATCCCTTACCTTTAACAAAATTACACAATAATTATAGGTTTATAAGATAATTTCCATTACACATTCATTAAGACTGCAATAAAGAATAAAATACAAAGATATGAAACAATCTACATGAAAAAAAATTATTGATACCATCTATAAAATATGTGATTATAACACATTGAAATGAATGGTTAACAATTACAGTATAATTTGTAAAAGTGTTCCCAACATTTATACCATGATACAAATGAAAACTAGCAGGTGACGAGTCGCTGCAACAATATGAATTATTTCTTACACGTTCCAGTGTGAGTTTAGCTAACAATAATTATAACACTCATAATCAATGAGTCATAAATCATAATTCAAGGCAATAAACAAGGAAAAAGCTAATTTCAAATCACAACAACTCAATTAATCAAAATGATACAATAACATCATATCACAGACCATAAGAGTACAAGGTCAAAACTCCACAAGATTTATAACCACACCAAAGATCAAATTATCTTCAAGATCAGGACAAAGAACAAAATATTGTCATCGCATACATAGACCTACAACGCAAGGCACCAACTGACGATTATCCAGACTCCGCCTTATGGTTATCTATTGTAATTATGCGGATCCGTTATAAGCATGTAATCCCCTTTAGCCTTGATAGCACTAAATGACAAGGCATTGTGATTCTTCACTAAATAAACATAATATCTCTATAAAACTTTCAACATTTATATTTACCCATAATAATCAACTTACTTTCGTACTTTTCAAAATCGGCATTTGAGCAATAGCACAATCATCAAAACTCAAGTCACACTAGGATTTCCCCATCTAATATATCACTATTTCCTTATAATGATAATCTAACTTCAATTCACTTATTTAACCCATAAATTTTCTCTATAAAAATAAGTAACCTTAACCAAATTATTTCAAATTAAAGTAAGAAATGATATTTATCACATTGATATCCCATAAAATTTCAAATACTAAATATTAAACAATTACTAACGATCAATTTTCATCATGATGCAAAGTCCCATTCACATAATTAATACCCAATAATTACTATTATCATAAATATTTAAAATACAATAACTTATATTCTTGTTTAAAAGAGGCATTAAACGTTTATCAACAATATCCACAAGCATATTTACTATTTAACTATATGAAAGATAAGTGGAATCAATTACCTAAATTAGGTGACGACACTCACCCAGTAGTATAATAAATTCTAATTATTTAACATTTAATTTCAAGAAGGCCAGACAAAAGATAAAAATGATTCTTCTAGCAGTGACTGAGATACAAGAATAAAATACTCTATCGAAAGAATTAACAGTAAAGGTACAATACCAAATTCACAATTTATTTCCAGAACATTTATAACTACAAATTTCTAAATATGTTTGACCACATGTTATACCTTCACTTTCCTATGATTTAAATTCTATACTCTATTTAATCAATACGTACTATCCATTTTAATTCATTTTATTGTTTGTTATAGCCATATTAATGATAATAGATTCTATGAAATCTTTTAACAAATACATTTAAACTCATTTCATCTTGAAGAATTTAGAACAGCTAGTTTTTGTGCTAAGTTCAATACCCTGAATCAATTATAGCAAATAGGTCATTCAACAAGAATATATAGTTTGTACCAACAGAGAACAAATACGTTGAGAAGACAAGACACCAGGCAGCGCTTGTAAGGTTTCAAGTTAATATAGTTTCATTGTTCCTAATTACTAAGACTATCAAAGGCAGAAGCAGATCTGAAAGTACAAAAACCTAAATGTAATGCAAGTTACAGAAGAAGATAAGTTTGATTTACCATAACCAGAATAACGCCTTATGCAAAGTAAACTCCCTATGAAACTATACCCTTATTCTTTTTATAAAAAAGAATAGCCACGACTGCAAGAAGGAAGACAAAGAGGTGCAAGTACGTGACTAAGAGAAGAATAAATTTTCAAGTGCAGCAATTGCGATAGATTGATAGCAGAATCAAACAGGTTATTTAAACCCTTGAACTTTCCCGATATATTCAAGCATGGCTGAGACAGGTTGGTCAAGGAATTAGCAGGATTATTTAATTTACTACATCTTTGCAAGTCTAAATGTTGCAGCTGTGACAGTTTGCCAATGGTTTCAGAGAGAATTATAAATTTAGATTACCAAACTATGTGAAGGAGCTCATCTAAGCGCTGTATCCAATAACATCAATTTCTCTCAACTTTGATTGAACGGAGGTAATTGGCAAGGCTAGAAACATTGCGCAGACCAAGAGAATTAAATAATCTGCTCATTGGTCCTCAATTTCTTCACTTGAACAATCTACTCATGGACGGCATCAGAGAAGACACGAACCAAGCTTTCCTCCAAGTTGGAGATGGTTGCGGTTGCAAAAATGTGAGACGCCATTTAGAGAAGGTAAATTTTAGAATTTGGAAATATCGCCATTTACTTGTATTATTATCAAATCTCGAATGTTATCCACAAAACTAAAAAGAAGGAGAAAGGTGAGGCGCAAGTACGGGGTTTAAGAGTATTTCAAGGAAGCACAACTAGTAGAAATAAAGACATCATCTCAAGGAATGCAGTGATTGCGGGATATGCACAGATCATATTTGATAAAAAAATACTTAAGGAACTTTCAAGAAATGCCACAGTAGAATTATTGCTGGAACACAAAGTGGTTCAGTTGCAAAAATAATAGGGCACATTCTCAGAGAAGAAAAAGAGAAATTTATTTACACGGGGTTCCTGTTATTTGTGCAGATTGTTTGAAACATGGGAAACGGTTTTAACAAAGGAAATCTAATATAAATACAATACAACCATTAATGATAGGCAGAAACTAACGCAGCCATTCACTATCAAATGTCCTCAAGAAAAAGTAACATATCAATCCAAACATAAAATATAGGTTACAAGTACATGATAACATGAGGAATTCTGCTAAAAATTCAATCTTTCAAGTTCCAATCAATAAAATTAAACTGTACACTTATATCTGATTTCAAAACTAGTTGGTTGAAGGAATGGAAAGATAATGGAAGGGAAGCAATAATACATTTTGATCTAAATTAAACCTGATCAACTAAGATTAAAACTTAACCTTTCTTGTACGACTTAATAATTTGAACCAAATGATACATGCATCAATAAGTTATCTTGAAACGTATCAACCACACAATGCATAAATGAGAAGGTGACAAATAATATTTTGCAAAAGCTTATATAAATAAAAAGCAAGCAGGTTGAGAATCATATCTCTGTTCCTCACGTAGATCCTCCTGTCCAAACCGAAATTCATCACCATATGCTACTTGCAAGTGAAGATAGATTCAATGCCCAGCATCCGGAGTTCCTATCGCTCTTATTATATATTTTTTTTTTTATCAGAGGAGAAGGGTGAAAAACTTCTAAAAGAATTCCCCCCAAAAAGAGTAACTGAAACCCTTATTAAGAAGGAGGAATCTACTCCTCTCGGGAAACCGTTCAACTTCCAGCAGTTATGAATGAACGAAAACCCTTAATTATTATTTTATAATCTACTCTCAAATAGGTCATCTATTAGATATTCAATAAATATTTAATAATTTAATCATTCTTTTAGTTACAGATAAATATTTTCTCCTTAATTTATTTATCGAATTTAAACATTAAATGATAATTACCTTGCAATATTCTCTTTTTATTAACAATGTAATTTTATTCTTTCATAACCTCTATTTATATTAAAACATTTATTTAATTATTTATTTCACAAAGAAATTAATAAAAATCTTATTTTATCACATTGTTTAATTACTCATACTTCTTTTAGTTATTATTTTAATTTAATAATTGACCATCCAAAAATAGTTACCATATCATTTATTAATGTAGTTCATTCAGTTATAATTTCACTTCCCAATTAAATTAAGTTCCCTTTTAACCCTTTTAAATTTAATTAATTAAAATAATCAAAACTATACAATATTACAAAATCACAAAATCAAGACACCTTAAAATCAACTTATCACACTACTCGAACACGCGAAAATGACATAACCACCCAATGGTCAACTTACTTAACATCACGGCGACCGAAATGGAGAGTACTACAAATCTACTATAACTCAATTATTAGTTAGGGTGAGGATTGGACAATAGCTAAGTGAAGCATTAGAAATCCCACTTCTTCTCTTTAGGTTTTGTGAAACCCAAGAGGATAATCCTATTTATGCTCATAATATCCCTACTTGATCAAAGAGCATTTCCATACACATTTGTATTCCTTAGGTAGCAAAAATAAAAAAATATCATCAAAGGCTTGGTAAACCTCTTACGGAATTGTTATTTATTGCAAGGAATACAATACTACTGAAGGTTAGTATGGTGTAACTTTAAAATATTTTATGAACTCATTCCCATTCCAAATCTCTGGCCAGGTTCAACACTAGCTCAGTCAATCACAAGATAAGCTAATCAAAAGACTAGTGCCTAGTCTAAGGGAACATATGAGTCATACTTTGCAATCAATCAGTAATACAACTACAACATAAAATCACTAATTAGGGGACTATTGGCATGCTACTTTGTGGCATCCAACTCACTATGTTTTAAAACACTACTTCCTTACCAAATCCTATATCCTTTTCCCACAAACCAATGACCTTATTTTATCATTAAACCAAATCATTGAATTGAAGCATTCAACAAACCCATTCATTCAGTTCAAACAATAGAAGAAAAATGAAATTATAATTAACAATTTCATTCATAATTTGCAAGAAAAATACACAAGAGAGCACATAATTTAGAACTAGTATTTTCTTTCATTACTAATATTACTTTGTAAAACCATTTTAGGATCAACATACATTATGAATCACTCCATAGACTTACTTCGGATATATTTATCAACTTATCTATTTATATTCTACTACTCTCTGAGCATAGCCTTTACCTAGACCTTTCTTAGACTCAAAAAAAAATTTACTCTATTCTTTCAGCCATGAAATCCCCTTTATAAATAGGGGAGCAACAAGCATCCGGTTGAGTTACAATCACATTTCATTTCATTTCACAACCTAATCTCAACTGATTTCAAGAAACTCTCCAAATGGTTTTATGTAATCATTTGAAAGTAGGGGAAGGATAAAGACAAAACTCATGCACAGGGTATCGTTAGTTGTTGCCACCACATTCACGTTGAACAAAATATTATGTATCGAATTAGCCAGAGGACTTCCACATCAACATGAAAGAGTAAATGAACAAAACCACATACATGTTGAAAAGAGCACCTCCTATGCAAAGACGATGGTATCATCAAAAAAAAAAAAAGGAAAAGACTATTCCACATTGTCAGCATGAGAGTATGTTCGAACAATCATTGTTCATGACGAAATTGGAGGAACCATCACAATGTCCTCATCAAAGCTTTCATATGCCACCAAAGAGTGAATATACTAGCCAGATCCTGAGTCAGTGTCTCCTCCAATATCTGAAGGACTATCAGAGAGCACAATGGGAGAATTGTGTTTTCCTAGGTAGGCCTTATGACTCTTTTCTCTTTTCCTAGCCTTCTTCACAAGCTTAGCTAGCTCCTTTCCCTTAAACTTGAATAATTCTTCTAAAATGGTCTTGTTCCTTAAGTTGTAAGTACTCTATACAATTTTTTTCTTCTTATGACCATGAGCCCTCCTCTTACCATTTGAAACCTCAAAATTCGCTAGGACTTCTTGCTCAGCTACAGACATATCCTCATAACATTCAAACACATTAAGCTAGCTAGACCACCTAGTTTGCTGAATTAGCATACCAGACTTTCCCATATCACAGAACAAGGGGTGAAAACTAGCAAGTCTAAATTGAGAAAAAAATTACAACTTAAAAACATCTTAATCAAATTTATAGTGAAGCACACCCACAAACCCTAACAATCATAACTAGTCCTAGAAAATGAAATTCCTAGGTGAACTAGAACATGAATGATAGAGATCCCAATTGAAAACTAACTCACCCAGAATAGGAATGATCACCTTTAAGCTTAGGGAAATTTAACACTTGCACACTTGTTCAATAACAAACACCTCACATTCTCTACAAATTGAAAATGGTGAAAATGAAGAACAAGCAATCTACATTAAATAGACAATTTGAAGCATGCAGAAATTAATGATTTAAGAAATCCTTGCCCAAGCAAGTTGATAACTTAGCAGCTCAACTTTGAATCTGGGTCATCGATCTTTGAGGATTTAAAACTTCATCCATGGCGATCATGAGCATCATTTTCAACCTTTAGTAACTTGTTCTTAGAAAACAATGATGCCACCTCAAATGCTACCATGTTTTCCCTGAATCTTCATTAATCATACTTGATCTAACAATTAGCATGCATTACCAACTTAATCCGTGCTCATTCATTAATATCGACAACGTACACAAAAATGATGTTTGAAGAGAACAATCCCTTATACACTCCATTGCTCACCACAGATCTGTCCCAAATTCTAGTGTTCCATTAACGATGAGAGGATTGTCGCGATGAACTTTATCCTGTTGGATCATCTTACTTTAAAACTGCATCAACGGTTCTCCACTCGTTCGGCTACATTCTTCTTTGCTTTCTATGATATCCTCAAGATACTACCAGGTTTCCTTTTCAATCAATAGCCATTACCTATCACTGATACATCTCATCCTTCACTAGTTCTATCAACGATGTAAGCATGTGTGCACGATGAAATATTAGCCCTTGAATTTATGACCCATCCTTGATCACGTTGATTTTCCCATCATGCATCACTAATTCATACTTTGAACTTTGAATCTAATCAGCGATGAGAGATACTGTAATGAAGCAAGATGAAGACATGTACACCTACATGAGAATCAATGATACAAAACATATCACACATAAGATCTATTCAAATCAGTGAAAAAATCTTGAACAGATAACTACATCGCTCATCACTATTTTGTAACTTAAGCTCTGGAATGAATCTGCAGTGAGTGATAAAATAAAATAGAAAGGCACTAGGGCCATCGCTCATCACTAATTTTCTTCATACAGTTTGTAAACAATTAGTGATTGAGAGATCCCCATGATTACATTGAACACTTGCATTGTGTATCGCTAATACAAAACTTAAACCTTCAAAACTCATCGATGATGTGTGAAACACATGATATACCACATATCACTCATCGCTATTTGAAAACTTACCATTATATCACCATCCACAATGAGTGATGAAGGAAAAACAATAGGCCCATAAATCATCGCTAATTTCTAATACAATATTCAAGGCTCAAAATCCATTAGCGATAAGTGAAAAATCAATCACTATAAGGAGAGGCAAGAGAATCGCCCATTGTAATTTCATATTAAGAACTCTCAAAGCTATCTGCGACAATAAGCAGTAAAGAGATGTGGCTGATAGGACTTAAGTGAAAACTTTTAAGAATGTGCCCACAAGTTGTTCTAATGAAGGGAACCTGACACAAGAAAATGGGCTCAAAAGTTCCTAGGTCATAAAATACAAAGGATGTAAAGGCCAAAATGGCTCTTTACTCAATCCTTATAAAAAAATAAGAAACTAAGACCCAAGCATGAGGGACAAGTTACTCCATGATTGTCAATGATGGGTGCTGCCACAATAGTGGTTTACACTTTCTGTGAGATCTTGATTTTTTCTTAAATCACATATTTTTAGAAAATATAATGATCTAAGCCTTAAAAATTTCCATTTAAAGGATTCCAATTGAAGAGGGTTTGATCAAACCACCTTATACCAAGCCCCCTTGGATAAAACCCCGCTAGTTTTAAATCATACCTATAATGGAGTCTCCTTTACACCTATCAAAATGCTGATAAAAAACAACTTTTGATTTACCTTTTGGGGGATCAAATGAATTCATTTAAAATTTAATTTTTGTAAGTATGTAGTCCTTATTATAAGCTTCCAAAAAAGTATAATTTTAATTAAATTAAATTTTATTATTAATTTTTTTTTATTTCTTATGAATGTAGGTTTTTCTCCAAAAATCAAGCTCTCTATTCTCCACATGTGGAAAAATAGAAGATTATCAAAACAAAAAATTTAAAAATATGAGTGCACCGGATATTGAAGTCCTTGATCCAACAAAAAAAATAAATTGAATTTTGATACATACAAAAAAAGTTATGCGTTATACGGTCATGCTATGTCTGAATTGTAATTGGTTTGACTTCAAACTTGATTACAGAAAAAATATTCAATAAAAAAAATATCTAACCAAGTGGAAGCACTAGATATCAAAGTCAAAAATCTAAATTTGAAAAATTAGAATTTTATCCTTCATGGAAGAAAAGTTATGCATTATACGGTGAGCACCACTTTTTAAAAATGTTGTTTTCTGAAAAAAACTAATTTTTGAGGGAGATAGAAAAGGAAATGCAATCTAATTCCAATTTTTTTGAAAAGAATATATTTAGAATCTATAGAAAAAATTTCACGAAACTCTATTTTGCATCATCTTCAAATTCCTCACGGTTTAGCCGCTATAGGTGCCTGAAAGTGAAGATATAGTTAAAAATAATAATTTCAGTGTCCAGTTTGGCCAAAAATTGTAAACCACTATTGTGGGATCACCCTGACATCAACATAAGATGATTTAATATGATCGAAAACAAGGAATAGGAGGTCAACAAAAAATTAGAACCTTGTAAGCTTTTACAGCTAAGAGTTTCTTAAGAAGGATTCCAAGCTAATACAAAAACCCTTCAATAGTGATGACAAGCAGAACCCTAAGCCTTTAGATACCAACCCAATATTCAAAATGTGATAATATTTTGAGATGGAACATAAAAAATTTGTAGGTTCCATCAGTGGCTTTGACTAGGGATGCATGCCTCTCGTAGGCATGGAAAGATCCTAGAATCTTAGGTGAAGCGAACCAAGAAAAGAGAGGAAAAACCACAAAAGAAGCAAGAGAACCAAACCAAAAAAAACAACATATGTACAATATTTACACAAGTTACAGGGCCAAACCAACATTAAAAATGGTGCTAATCTTTGCCAAAAATCTTGTTTTCCACTATTTGCACCATGCCCAGGCTGAAAACACTATCATGAAGGGTCCACCAACTGATCATGTTGTAGTCACTGCATTCAACCATTATAGACATGTGTCTGATCCTACAATTATCTCTTATATTCATGTCCCCCTATGCATAGTAATTAGGTGTTAACTGGAATATATGATTAGTGTAGCACCCTATCTGACTCAGATTATCATTATATTCTGCCAAATTCCCATCTAACTGGTCTAGGAAAGTGAAACATTCATAATCCATTTGACTGGTATCAGATTCATTCTACTCATTAAGCTGGAAATCCTCACATACACTCCTTCCAAGACTCTTGTTCAGGGGTACACATCCACTCTGTGTGATGAACAAGAAATTTTCATACACATGTTTCATTTCAAATTTGTGCTCATATTCATCAGAACAATATAAACCAGCTATGTTTCCAAATGCTTTATTACCTTGAAAAATTAGTTTCTCATAGTCAATGGAATTTTCACTTTTACATAGAGCAAGATCTTTCTCCTAGAGGGCATCATTCATATTATCCCAGATATCAGATATAATTTTTGTTTCAGGATCACTGTTGCAATTTGATTCTCCTTTCTAGTTATCACCTTTCAACTAGAAACCAATTTTGTCAAAAAATGGATCAACTAGCTCAAACTTAATATGATCAATAGTAGGATATTCAACTGCATTATCAAATGATAAGTTTACTAACTCATAGGATTGATGATAACTTGGACATATCTTTTGTTCCTCCAAGTAGAATTTTTCATTTTCTTTCTCAATAGATCTTTGGTCAAGAACAACCATGTCTATCTCTTTCATAAAATATATACACCCTACTTCCACTTCATGCAAACATTTAGAAACAAGACCCTATTGAATGACATCACCCATCCCATCATTAAAATCAGGCTCTAGAGTCTGAATATAGATATTCTTGTCTATAAATTTAGCACCAATCATATCATCAGGATGCTCTAATTTTCAAGTAGTTGAATTGCTTTGCAAGAGTCGATCACATATAATATGTTTATCTATTGGTGAAGGAAAAATTTCATGAGTACTGACACAGTCAAATTCCTCGAGCAAGACAGGTGCTTTCAATTTTTCCTCAAAAAAAGGTTTGTATTCCTTATGAGGGTAGTTAAAATTTTCATCTTCATTACCTTGGTTATCAACATTTAAAGTTACATCAACAGTATTATCAAGTATGACAATATCATCATTCATACTATTATGCAAATATTCATTTTCAGAAACATCCTTATTCAATTTTTCAGTAAACTCTTGGTCTTTGTCAATAAGGCTAGTACTTTTTCCATTTTGAGACCCCATTTTTTGTTCATAGTCATGCTTTTCTTCCTTGGTGATTCTAATCCAATCAATTATCTGATCAAAATTCTGAGGCTTCAAGTCATTGGGAAAGGTACTAAGCCCTGGTTCATAAATGCCACAAAATAGGTCAATGCAAATTGAATCCTCAGGTCATAACCTTTTAGGGATTTCTAGTAGGGTATCTACGAACCTTGCTAACAACTCATAGGGAAACTCATTCTCATATCTCTTCATGTCGAAGAGTCTTTGGACTAACAACATTTTATCATTATTAATTGAAACTTGTGGAAATTTATCCTAAATCAATCCCTGATTAACATGTTGTGCTAGTGAACAAGGTGTGATACCTAAAGCATTATCACCTTGATCAATTCTTGTATCTTTAGGAGATACACTCACTTGATGTGAACCAGGACAAGAAACACTTGCTGCCACATGTCCTTTCATCATCAAATATTTCACAATGTTTTCAATATCCATAGCAATGTGACAAGCCTGCCACAATGTTGTGGGTTCTTTATCCATCATCAATTAACTCATTCCATTATCAAATTCTCCTAAATACATAATCAAACATTTTGCATCACTAGGTCTTAGGTATTCAGGAATATCTCTTACCGCTTGTTCAAATCTGAGGTTGAAAGCAGGAACCAACTCATCTTCATCCTTTTGGATTTCCATAACTCTTTTCCTTAACAAGATAGGATTAACCCTTTCACCAAATTGCTCCATAAGTGCAACCATGAAACCATTCCATGAAGCTAAATTTTTTTTTGGTAAATATGAAAACCAATCTCTAGGATTTTCCTTCAAAAACTGAGCAAAAAGTTTCATGACAACATCCTCATGGTCTATTTCAAAATCACCCATGAAATCTATGAATGCAGTCAAGTGTTTAGAAACTGACTCATATTTTTTCCCTATAAATTTTTGTAAATGTTTCCTAATATTATCAAGGATCTTATTAGGGAAACCTCTAATACCACCAAAACTTAATGGTTTATATCTCTCAATAGAGAACTTCTTCTAAGGGTACTCTAGGAGTCGCATACTTGACATACTTTTACATGATGCTTTACCAGAAAATGTAGGGGAATGGTACATTTATCTTGTATCTTTATTCATTCTTCAAATATTAACTACCTCACCATGATTATAAAGCTGCACAACTCAATTATACTCATGCCTTAAAATTTTCTAAAAGGAAAATTACAGAAGTAAGCATAGTCCTTCCATCCCATTTAGATACTACAAATTTCAGCTCAGAAGTATGTAAAATGACCGTCACTATTCCCCTACCTAGTGATTTAACTCACTTAATTGGTAATAAAGTATTTATTCCATATCTCTAAGAATGGCTTTCATACAATGTAGTTCTTCTTACAAATCAAAATAGGGGAAAATACCTAGATATATTTGTAGATATAATGCTTTTATCAGGTTCTTTGCACGGAGTCACCACCTCCTTTGTAGAGGACCAAACTTCAATAGATATGAAGTTTCTTTCACTAATTGATTTCAATTTAATCTTATTCTTCTTCAAACAATTTTCACTAGTATAGAGTTCTTGAAAGTCACCACCCACTTTTAGTGAGCACTTTAACTTAGAACCTTCATGAATCTATCAAAGAAAAATGATGTACTGAAATGTTTCCTTAAATAATTACCCAACAGATTTTCCATTTCTGTTGGTTATTTTTTTATTAACCAAAGTTGATCTCATCCCTTACCTATGAATCTGCTAGAACTCAATTATTAGTAAGGGTGAGGATTGGCCAACAACTAAGTGAAGCATTAAAAACCCCACTTCTTCTCTTTAGGCTCTGTGAAACCTAGGACGATAATCCTATTTATGCTCATAATATCCCTACTTGATCAATAGCATTTCCATACAAAGATGTATTCCTTAGGAAACACAAATGAACAAATATCATCAAAGGCTTGGCAGATCTCTTATGAAATTGCTATTTATTATAGGGAATACAATACTACTAAAGGTTGGTATGGTGTAACTTTAAAATATTTTATGAATTCATTCCCATTCTATATCTCTGGAAAGGTTCAACATTAGCTCAGTCAATCACAAGATAAGCTAACCAAAAGACTAGTGCCTAGTCTAAGGGAACATTGGAGTCATACTTTTCAATCAATTAGTAATACAACTACAATCTAAAATTAGTAATTAGGGGACTATTGGCATGCTACTTTGTGGCATCCAACTCACTATGTTTTAAAACAATACTTCCTTACCAAATCCTCTATCCTTTTCCCACAAACCAATGACCTTATTTTAGCGTTAAATCAACTCATTGAATTGAAACATTAAAAAAACCCATTCATTCTATTGGTGATTTTTCCAGTAGAACCAAACAATCCTCTAAGAAGTAGCCAACTCCCATGATAAAGAACTATTAGGTTACTGGCCAACACAATTAGCATAGGATTTAAAAGTCCGTACTCCTTCACTTTAGGCTTTGTAAAACCTAGGAGGGTAATCCTATTTGCATTTCTATGCAATATAATCAATTAGTAACACATTTATACATAGATTAATTCCTTTCTGTGGCACATGAAATCACTTTTATTGAAAATTTGGCAGATTCTCAAATGAAGGACTAGCTATCTACTAGGAATTAAGATTAATTCCACTTCTACTACCCTTGGAGAGATTTTCTATTTTGAGTATTGTTATTCTCATAAGTCTAGAGCTAGGAACACTATCTGTTCATCTTATGCAATATTTTCTTATAGAACAACCAGTGTCTAATCAGTTGGAGCAATGGAGTCAAGTACACAAGAGGATCAGTAATTTACAAATTACTTTTTAAGGGAGAAATAGACTATTTTCATAGTGCTTTACATTATGAAAATTTACTATTCAAGAAACATTCACTTCTTAGTAATCCTAAGCCATTCCTTAAAAGGTTATAACCTTATCCAAGCATTTTAATTAATTCCTTGAATAAAAGCTGAAAATAGAGTAATACATTCAAATGAAATATTTGAAGACAAATGATAACACATTTGGTATTTCTCATTCATAACTCCATAATGAACATATATAGGAGAGTATAAATTTATTGACTGATATTTGTTTCAATATTAGTAATTTCTATAAAACTCATTTAAGATCATTACATACATGACCTTTTCTCCAAGACAAACTACTGGCCTACTTCAAAATTCTATTTTAAGTCCCCTTTCTGAACTTAGCTTTTACCTAGAACTCTCTTAAGGCTTTAGAATCTGACCTATGTAATAAGCCCTAGAATCCCCTTTTATAGGATAATGGAGCAACAAGCATCAGGCTTAATTACATTTATATTTCATTTCACTTGCACTAGAATTCAAGATATTCTTAGTTTGTTACATGCAATCATTTGAGGAAAATGGAAGAGTAAAAGACCACATTCCACATTCCCTGAATGAAGGCACGCCGGCTCCTTGAAAAGTAGATTTTGTTGTAACTGTGTTGAATCCTCATCCTTGTTGACCAAAGAAGATTCTCCAATAGTAGCTCTAGCACAAACTTGTATATTGCCTGTAAATGACATATGCATCACCAAGGTTAACTAGTCTAGCACTTCTACATACCAACCTGAAAACTTTCCACCTCAACACATGAAACAAGAAATCACATGAATGTTGAATAGGGAAATCCTAACAAAAAGGGCATAGCATCATAAAAAACAAAAATAGGGCACAATCATCACTCTAAGTCATCAACCTTAGGGGATATTTTCCCATATTTTACTCATGGTGGGACTGGAGAAACTATCATCACCTATTTATCAAGATTCATTTATAGTACCAAGGAGAGGGGATAATAATCACCCTTTGATTCAGTGTCACCCTCATTTTTTGAAGAGTTATTAAGAACCTCACATGGAAAATTTTATTCCTTTTGATAGGCCTTATAATGTTCACTCTCCATCCATGCCCTCTTTTCATATTTTACCAACCTCTTCTCTCTGTGTTTGACTAATTCATCTGAAACTAGCTGCTCTCTTGGATGGGAATTTTCCTTGGTACTATACCCCTTGAATTTACCTAATCCTACTCTTCTTTTTGGTGTATTAGGAGCTCTATGTATTCCATTTTTATTCTCAAGACCTCCCTTATGCTCAAACAAACTCAACCCCTTAGACTCTCAAATCATCATGACAAGCCTACTTGCTTTGAATGTCTACACACTTCTCAGGAGAATTCAATTCTCAAACACTTCTTTATTAGCCTTTGACCCTCATTCATTGCAAAATGAATTATGACATGGAAAATCACTTAACTAATCTGCATTAAAAAGGAAATTTGAAGCATGCAAGATTAATGACTCGAAATCTCCTTATGCGAGCAAGTTGATAACTAACAGCTCAAAATTGAATCTAAGTCATTGCTTTTAAAGCACTTAAAACTTCATCCATGGAAAACAACAATTCTAGGTAAAGTGTTGTGATCTGTCAATCACCATGTATTGCCAACCTAATCTGTGCTTTGATTAATATCAGCGAAGTACACAAAACAAGTTTTTCTTAGAGGGAAACTTTCTTTATACACTTCATCGCTTCATCGTTGATCCTAATTTTTGATGAAAGAATTTATGTGATGATTCTCAGTCCATTGGGTTATCCTACTAAAAAAAAATTATCAACGGCTCCTCAGTCTTCTCGCTACTTTCCAATTTTTCTTTATGCTAAACCTTTAGGATTTTTCCACGTAGCCTGTTCCACAGAGTGACCATCGCTCTTCGCTCTTCTAATTTTTCTTCGCTCAACTCCATCAGTGATGCAAACATCCCAGCAATGCTGTCTAGCACCTGGTTCCATTGTTTAACCCTTGGTTACATTCATCCTCCTATTGCGTATTGCTAATTCAAACCTTGTACTAATGCTTCTATCTGCAAAAAAAAAATGTTATGATGGCACCAGCTTTGGACACGTACAACCTGCATAAACCCAACATCACAAAAGACATTTCTCATAGGATCATATGATTTTAGTGAGAAAAATCATTTTAGAGAACATACATCGCTTATCACCAATTTAGAACTCAAGTTCTAAAACAAATCAGCAATAAGTGATGAAGTTATAACATAAGGTCCTCATTCATCACTAGTTCTCCTCATATATTTTCCAAGCAATTATCAATGAGAAGATTTAAAACTTTTTTTTTCCATCACGTATCATTGATGCAAGATTTTACATTCAAAATGTATCCATGATCAAGCGATCACATCGCTCATCGCCATTCCAAGTTTATCTTTTTTATGATCATTAGCGACAAGTGATGAGAATATAAAGAAAAAAGTATCGCTCATCACTATTATAATTTCAAAAACTTAAAATCCATTAGCAATGATAGATATGAAAAGGAAAACATCAATCCATTGCTCATCGCTATTACAATTTGTGAATCAATGAAAAATCAGCGATGAGCAATATAGCATTGAAGGCCATCGGGTTGTAACTGGTAACCTTTTACTTTCACATGCTCATTAGTTTGTTCTTATGAAGGGGACTCCCTAGGACAATAAAAAACTTGAAAACCTCTAAGTTATAAAATATAAAGAGTGTAAGGGCTCAAAGATCCTTACCCAATTTTATAAAATAGAAAGGTCTGAACCTAGGCTAGAAAGGGTCGGTTACCAAGTGACAATGAATGACTAAAGATACATTAAAACAACAGGCAATAGGTAATAGGAAGTCAATGGCCTAATAGAATATTATAAAATTTTGCAGATATCAACCCTATATCCCAATACAATAAGGGTTTTAAAATTGAAAAAGGAATTTTTTTTTTAGGGTTCCATCAGTGGCTTTGAGTGGGGACACATGCCTCTTGTAGGCATGGTGAGATCTTAGAATTTTAGGTGAAGCAAACCAGGTACAAAAACAAAATGAAAGAAAAAAAATATGCACAAAATTTACATAGGCAAAGAAGATCTGAAAAGGGAGATCCAATCTCCACCCAACCAATACAAAAATTTCAAAGATGCAAACTATGTTATGCATCCCTCAATTCAACTAAGTTTTACCCTCCTAATTGGTGGTACTAAGCCACAAAAATGTTGAATAAGCTTTTGCCTCTATAAAAAACCAACCTTCTAAAGGAGCTGATGTTTTTCCATTCACTTGTGTCCTTATTGTACCACTAAAGTAAGAGCAATTTCAATCCTACCAGAACAAATGTTAGGCATATTTTCAACAAGTGAGAGTCTATCTAATTATAATCTTTGTTATCACCATTTCTCATAACCTTTCTGAGTATAAATATGTTAGTGTAACTTTCATCATCCTGCAGTGTAGAATTAGGAAAAATATGCAAATTTTCATCATCACATGACATATATATGTTATGTTCATATTGAAAATAACATTTCTTGTTATTCATCCCATTGTCATGCTTCATCAAAATTCCTTCCCACTGAACTAGAAACTGAAAACATTCATACTCCCCCAAGTAATTGACACCTTGATACTTGACTTTATCTTCAACACTTGTATCAAAGGTAATATGTTCATAAATGATTCCCTCATGGAGCACATCAATGTGTTTCATTGTATGCTCAAGACCATATTCTAACCCTGTATCAAATGCATCATCATAATCGTCAGCAAAGAGTGGATTATATCTACACCAATAAGGATCATTATTTCTTATCTCTGGTGAAGATGGAGGCTCATCATATAATGGAATTTACATTACACTTATTGCTGACATAAGAGCCTCAATTTTCTCAACATGGATGTCTAATTGCTCCAAGTCATTACAACATCCAAAATCATTGTAATCATTAGAAGAGAAAACAAACACATTTTCTAATGCACTTACAACATTATCAACACATTTCTCATTTGCAACAAATGACTGTATCTCTTCTTCATGAGGATAATTACAATCCACAAAAAAACTATCATACTTAATGCCATCATCATTACTACAACAAGAGGACTCTTCAACAGAACTGGAACCACACCCTTCATTTGCCTCATATTGAAGTATATATCTTCAGCCTTTGCTCTGCTATCTTCCTCATCATCTAATATCTTACTACTCGATTCATATAGAGTAGAAAAATTATTATCATTGTAATTTGAAGACATGATGGTCTCTTGATGATGTGTTTGGGACTTTATGAGATCAATATTACAGAATGTTTTGCAAGCTAAAACACTAAGGACCTGCAAATGTTTTTACATTCATTTTGGACTTCTAGTTTACACCATTCACAAATATTAGGCATTTTATGGTAGTAAACATGTGTATCCAAGTGATTCCTTTGCATCCCATATTTCAAGTTGTTTTCAATATTCATGGCTATCCCATACGCCTGATGTAAGGTTTTGGGATCTTTATCTCTCACTAGATAGCTCTTTTTTTATCAAAATCTCCCAAATAAACAACCAAACATATTGCATCACTTAGATCCAAAACATCAGGAATATCCCTTAATGTTTTAGAAATTTTTTGATTAAATGTTGGGACTAGCTCATCATCTTATTCCTCAATGTTCATAAATTTATTGAGTAAATAGCCAACACTGATTCTTTCACTGAATTGCTCCATGAAGACTACTTTGAACTCATTCCAAGAATAAACATAGTAAGTTGGTAAATCAGAGAACCAATCTCTTGAATCTCCCTTTAGGGACTGAACAAATAACCTCTTGATCACATCCTCAAGATCTATCTCATAGTCATCCATTAAATTACTGAATTCTTGCAAATTCTTACTTGTTGATTCACTCTTTGTACCACTAAAATTTGGTAGCTCATTTATGATTTCAGATGGAATAATATTTGGGTAACCAGAAATGCCATCAAAATTTATGGCCATATACCTTTTGATGTTGAAGCTTCTTTTATTACATGACAAGGCTTGATCACTATGCATTGTTACATTTGGGTCCACATAGGGATGCATTGGTTGATGATACATTTTCTTAAATCTTTATAGGCCCTTTGTATCAACTTTATAGTTACACAAGGCAACTTAGACTTCTTTTACAATATGACCTTAAGCTTTTATAATGTAAAATTCTATCTTAACTTGCTTAAGATCTTCTAAATGAATTCATTGCATACATAACTTCATAAATAAATATGTCATTTATTAATATAGAAGTATGCAAGCCTACTACTATTTCCCCTCCTTAGTGCTTAATCACTTAATAGGGAACCAAATTATTACAAGACTTATAACTATGGTTTTCATATACAAATTTCTCTTTCCTAAAAACCAAAAACTGAAGAATACCTAGATTTGTTGCAGCAAAGGGTTCTCCTTCTTGACTAGAAATTCTTGGAAATATGAAATGATCTTCACATCTTCATTAGGTTATTTAATAGAGTTGCCACCTCTTTTTAGAGGAATGAACTTCAAGTAGTATGAAGCTCCTTTAAAGATGAATGTCCTTTTGGATTTTCTCCCACAATAGAGACACATATATCTTTTGAAACTTTCTCAACAGGAACATTTCCAAGTTTAGTAATTCCTTAGTATCTGAACTAGATGTTCAAATTCACCAATTTCCTGACTCTGATCATCTATAACCGGGGATTCATAGTATGTCCCCAACAAAGTTGCCATTTCTATTGGTGATTTTTCTAGCAGAACTGAACAATCATCTAAGAAGTAGCCAACTCCCATGATGAAGAACTGTTAGGTTAGTGGCCAACACAATGAGCATGGGATTTTAAAGTTTGTACTCCTTCACTTCAGGCTCTGTGAAACCTAGGAGGGTAATCCTAATTGTGTTTTCATGCAATATAATCAATTAGTAACCAATATAATCAATTAGTAACACATTTATACACAAATTAATTCCTTTCTGTGGTAGATGAAATCACTTTTATTGAAAATTTGGAAGATTTTCAAATGAAGGACTAGCTATCTACTAGGAATTAAGATTAATTCCACTTCTACTACCCTTGGAGATATTTTCTATTTTGAGTATTGTTCTTCTCATAAGTCTAGAGCTAGGAACACTATCTGTTCATCTTATGCAATATTTTCTTATAGAATGACCAGTGTCTAATCAATTGGAGAAATAGAGTCAAGTACACAAGAGGATCAACAATTTACAAATTACCTTTTTAAGGGAGAAATAAACGATTTTCATATTGCTTTGCGTTATGAGAATTTTATGTTAAAGAAACATTCACTTCTTAGTAATCCTAAGCCATTCCTTACAAATTTTATAACCCTATTCAAGCATTTTAATTAATTCCTTGAATTAAAGCTAAAAACAAAGTAATACATTCAAATGAAATATTTGAAGACAAATGATAACACATTTGGTATTTCTCATTCATAACTATATAATGAACATACATAGGAGAGTATAAATTTCTTGACTAATATTTGTTTCGATATTAGTAATTTCTATAAAACTCATTTAAGATCATTACATACATGAATTTTTCTCCAAGAAAAACTACTGGCCTACTTCAGAATTTTATTTTAAGTGTCATTTCTGAACTTAGCTTTTACCTAGAACTCTCTTAAGAGTTTAGAATCTGACCTCTATAATAAGCCCTGAAATCCCCTTTTATAGGATAAGGGAGCAATAAGCATCAGGCTTAATTACATTTACATTTCATTTCATTTGCACCAGAACTCGAGATATTCTTAGTTTGTTACATGCAATCATTTGAGGAAAATGGAAGAGTAAAAGACCACAATACACATTCCCTAAATGAAGACACGCCAACTCCTTGAAAAGTAGAGTTTTTTGTAACCGTATTGAATCCTCATCCTTGTTCACCAAAGAAGATTCTCCAATAGAAGCTCCAACACAAACTTGTATATCACCTATCAACGACATATGCATTGCCAAGGTTAACTAGTTTGGCACTTCTCGTACATACCAGCCCAGAAACTTTCCACCTCAGCACATGAAACAATAAATCACATGAATGCTGAAATAGGACAATCCTAACAGAAAGGGAATGGTATCATCAAAAACAAAAAAAGGGCACAATCATCACTCTGAGTCATCAACCTCAAAGGATATTCACCCATATTTCACTTGTGGTTGGACAGGAGAAACTGTCACTGGCTCTTTATCAGGATTCCTCGATAGTACTAGGGAGGGGATAATAATCACCCTCTAATTCAATGTCACCCTTATTGTCTGAAGGTTTATTAAGAACCTCACATGGAGAATTACATTCCTTTGGATAGGCCTTATAATGTCCACTCTCCATCCATGCCCTATTTTCATATTTTACCATCCTCTTCTCTCTATGTTTGACTAATTCTTCTGAAATTATTTGCTCTCTTGGATGGTAATTTTCCTTGGTACTATACTCCTTGAATTTCCCTAATCCTACTCTTCTTTTTGGCATATCAGGAGCTCCATGTATTCCATTTTTATTCTCAATACCTTCCTTAGGCTCAAAAAAACTCAGCCCCTCAGACTCTCGAATCATCATGACAGACCTACTTGCTTAGAATTTCTACACAGTTCTTAGGAGAATTGAATTCCCACACACTTCATTATTAGCCTTTGACCCTCATTCACTACAAAATGAATTATGACATGTAAAATCACTAAGTAATCTACATTAAATAGGTAATTTGAAGCATGCAAGATTAATGGCTCAAAATATCCTTATGTGAGGAAGTTGATAACTTACAGCTCAAGATTGAATCTAAGTCATTGCTTTTAAAGCACTTAAAACTTCATCCATGGAAAATAACAATTCTAGCTCAAATGTTGTGATCTGTTAATCAACATGTATCACCAATCTAATCTATGCTTTCATTAATATCAGCGAAGTACACAAAACAAGTTTTTCTTAGAGGGAAACTTTATTTATACACTTCATCGCTTCATCGGTGATCCTAATTTTTGATGAAAAAATTTATGCTATGATTCTGAGTCCATTGGGTTATCCTACTAAAAGAAAAATTTATCAATAGTTCCTCATTCTTCTCACTACTTTCCTTTTTTTTTCTTTATGCTAAATCTTCAAGATTTTTCGATGTAGGTCATTCCATCTAGTGACCATCGCTCCTCACTAATCTAATTTGTCTTTTCCCAGCTCCATCAACATTGTAAACATCCCATCGATGCTTTCTATCCCCTGGTTCTGTGTTTAACCCTTGGTTACATTCATCCTCCTATCACGTATCACTAATTTGAACCTTGTATTGATGCTTCTATTTGTGACAGGAAATGTTGTGATGGCACTAGCTTTGGACTTGTACAACCTGCATAAACCCAACATCACAAAATACATCACTCATAGGATCATATGATTTTAATGAGGAAAATACTTTTAGAGAACATCCATCACTTATCACCAATTTAGAACTCAAGTTCTAAAACAAATTAGTGATGAGTGATGATGTTATAACATAAGGTCCTCATTCATTGCTAATTCTCCTCATATATTTTTGAAGAAATTAGCGATGAGAAGATTTACAACTTTTGATGTCCATTGTGTATCGTTGATGTGAGATTTTGCATTCAAAATGTATATGTAATCAAGTGATCACTTCATTCATCACCATTCCAAGTTTATCTTTTTTACAATCATTAGTGATGAGTGATGAGAACATAAAGATAGAAGTATCACTCATCACTATTATAATTTCAAAAACTTAAAAGCCATTAGCGATGAGCGATATTAAAAGGAAAACATCAATCCATTGCTCATCACTATTACAATTTGTGAATCAATGAAAAACCAACAATGAGTGATATAGCATTAAAGGCCATCGGGTTATAAGTGGGAACCTTTTAAGCATGTGCTCATTAGTTTGTTCTTATGAAGGGGACTCCTTAGGATAGTAATTAAATCAAAAACCTCTAAGCTATTAAATATAAAGAGCATAAGGGCTCAAAGATCCTTACCCAATTTTATAAAATAGAAAGGTCTGAACCTAAGCTAGAAAGGGCTGGTTACCGGGTGACAATGAATGACTAAAGATACATTAAAACAACTGGCAATGGGTAATAGGGAGTCAATGTCCTAATAGAATATTATAAGATTTTGCAGATGGCAACCCTATATCCCAATATAATAAGGGTTTTAACATGGAACAAGGAATTTTTTTTTTAGGGTTCCATCACATTCAGTGCAAATGAAAGAAGACTTGAATGAAATTATAATTAACAATTTCATTCATAATTTGCAAGGAAAATACAAAGGAGAGCACATATTTTAGAACTAGTATTTTCTTTCATTATTGATATTACTTTGTAAAACCATTTGGGGAGCAACATACATTATGAATCATTCCATAGACTTGCTTATGATATGTTTTTCAACTTATCTATTTACATTCTACTACTCTATGAGCATAACCTTTACCTAGACCTTTCTTAGACTCAATTTTTTTTGAACTCTCTTCTTTCAGCCATGAAATCCACTTTATAAATAGGGGAGCAACAACAATCCAGCTAAGTTACAAAGACATTTCATTTCATTTCAAAACCTAATTTTAACCAAATTTCAAGAAACTCCTTAAGTGGTTTTATGTAATCATTTGAAAGCAGTGGAAGGAAAAAGACAAAACTCATGCATAGGGTACCATTAGTTGTTGCCACCACATCCATGTCGAAAAAAATATTATGTATCATACTAGCTAGAGGACTTCCACATCAACATGAAAGAGTAAAATACCAAAACCACAAACACATTGAAAAGAGCACCTCCTATGTAAAGACCATGGTATCATCAAAAAAAAAAGAAGGAGAAGAATCTATTCCTAGTCATTAGCATCAGAGTATGCTTGACCACTCCTTGTTTGTGGAAAAATTGGAGGAACCATCACCACATCCTCATTAGGGCTTCCATATGGCACCAGAGAGTGAAAATACTTACCATATGGGTGTAGCCACAATAGTGGTTTACACTTTCTGGGAGATCCTAATTTTTGTTGAAATCATATATTTTTAGAAAACATAATGATTTAATCCATGAAAAGTTCCATTTAAAGGATTCCAATTGAATAGTGTTTGATCAAACCACTTTAGACCAAGCCCCCTTGAATAGAACCCTGCAATGTTTTAAACCATACCTATAATAGAGTCTCCTTTACACCTATCAAAATGCTAATAAAAAACCACTTTTGATTTACCTTTTGGGGGATCAAATGAATTCATTTAAAGTTTTTTTTTTGTAAGTGTGTAGTCCTTATTATAAGCTTCCAAAAAAGTATAATTTAATTTAATTTAATTTGATTATTATATTTATTTTTTATTTCTTATGAATGTAGGTTTTTCACTGAAAATGAAGCTCTCTATTCTGCACATGTGGAAAAATAGAATATTATCAAAAAAAAATTTGAATTTTGATACATACAAAAAAATTTATTCTTTATAAGGTCACCCTATGTCTAAATTGTAATTGGTTTGACTTCGAAAATTGATTAAAGAAAAAATATTCAATAAAAAACTATCTAACCAAGTGGAAGCACTAGATATCGGAGTTACAAATTTAAATTCTAAAGAATTAGAATTTTATCTTTCATGGAAAAAAAATTATACGTTATACGGTGAGCATCACTTTTTAAAAATGTTTTTTTCTTTAAAAACTAGTTTTCGAGGGAGATGGAAAAATAAGTGCAATTTGATTCCAAAAATTTTGAAAAAAATATATTTTGAATCTACAGAAAAAAAAATTCACAAAACTCTAGTTTGCATCATCTTCAAATTCCTCATGGTTTAGTCACTGTAGGTGCTCGAAAGTGAAGATTTAGTTAAAAAAATTATTTCAGTGTCCAATTTGGCCAAAAATTGTAAACCACTATTGTGGGGTCACCCATATCCTAAGTCAATATCTCCTCTAACATTTGAAGGGATATCAAAGAGCACAATCAGAGAATTATGTTTTCCTAGGAAGGCCTTATGAATCTTGTCTTTTTTCCTAGCCTTCTTCGCAGGTTAGTCGGCTTCTTTCCCTTAAACTTGACTAGTTCTTTTGAAATAGTCTTCTTCCTTAAGTTGTAAGTACTCTAGACAATTGTTTTCTTCTTATGATCATAGTCCCTCCTCTTACCCTTTGAAACCTCAAAATCCATAGGGACTTGTTCAGCTATAGACACATCCTTATAACATTGAAACACATTAAGCCGGCTAGACCTCCTAGCTGGCTAAACTGGCATACTAGTCTTTCCCATCTCATAGAACAAAGGGTGAAAACTAGCAAGTCTAAATTAAGTAGAAACTAACAACTTAAAAACCTCTGAATCAAATATGTAGGGAAGCACACCCACAAACCTTGGAAATCACAACTAATCCCAAAAAAAGGAATTCCTAGGCGAACTAGAGAATGAATGACAAAGAGCCCAATTGAAAACTAACTCACCTAGAACAAGAATGTTCACTTTTCAGCTTAGGGAAAATTAACACTTGCACACTTATTCAATAACCCACACCTCACATTCTCTGTAGATTGAAAATGGTGAAAACAAACATCAAGTAATCTACATTAAATAGATGATTTGGAGCATGCAAAATTTAATGATTTAAGAACTCCTCACATGAGCGAGTTGATAACTTAGTAGCTCAACTTTGAATCTGGGTCGTCGATCTTTGAAGATTTAAAACTTCATCCATGGCAATCATGAGCATCATTTTTCGGCCTTTAGCAACTTGTTCTGAGATAACAACAATGCCACATCAAATGCTGCCACATTTTCCCTTAATCTTCATTAATCATATGTGATCTAACAATTAGCATGCATCACCAACTCAATCCATGCTCATTCATTAATATCGAAAAAGTACACAAAAATGACATTTGAAGAGAATAGTCCCTTATACATTCTATCGCTCATCATGGATCCACCCCAAATTCTAGGGTTCAATAAGTGATGAGAGTATTGTTGTGATGAACTTCAACCCATTGGATCATATTGCTTTAAAACCACATCAACGGTTGTCCACTCATTCGACTACTTTCTTCTTTGCTTTCTCTGATGTCATTAGGATATTTCCACATTTCCTTTTCAATCGATAGTCATTACCTATAGTTGACACATCTCATCCTTCACCAATTCTATCAATGATGCAAGCATCTATGTGATGAAATTGCAACCCTTGAATTTATGATCCATCCTTGATCACATTCATTTTCCCATCGCGCATCACTAATTCAAACTTCAAACTTTAAATCTCATCAGTAATGAGAGATACAATGATTAAGTGAGATGAAGATGCATGCACTTGCATGAGAATCAACGATACAAAAGACATTGCACATAAAATCTATTCAAATCAGTGAAAGAAACTTGAACAAATAACTCCATTGCTCATCGCTATTTTGTACCTTAAGCATTGGAATGAATGCACGATGAGCAATAAAGGAAAATAGAAAAGCACCAGGGCCATCTCTCATCACTAATTCTCCTCATACAGTTTGCAAGTAATTAGCAATTAAGAGATCCCTACGATTACATTGAACACTTGTGTCACATATTGCTAATATAGAACTTAAAAATTCAAAACCCATCCACGTTGTGCAAAACACATGAGATACCACATATCACTCATTTATATTTGAAAACTTACCATTATATCACCATCCATGAAGAGTGGTGAAGGAAAAACAATAGGCTTGGAGGCTATCACTAATTGCTAATACAATATTCAAGGCTCAAAAGCCATTAGCGATAAGCAAAAAATCAATCACTATAAGGAGAGGCAAGAGCATCACCCATCACTATTTCATATTAAGAGCTCTCAAAGCTATCTATGATGAGTGAAGCTAAAACAATACCACTCATCACTTAGCGGTGATTCAAAACATACACTCCAGAAGCAATCTACGATGAGCGATAAAGAGATGTAGCCGATGAGACTTAAGATAAAAAAATTTAAGCACATTCCCAAAAGTTGTTCTAATGAAGGGGACACTCTAGGATGACACAAAAAAAGGGTCTGAAAAGTTCCTAAGTCATAAAATGCAAAGGATATAAAGGCCAAAAAGGCTCTTTACTCAATCCTTATAAAAAATAAGAAACTGAGACCTAAGCATGATGGACCGGTTGCTCCGCAATTGTCAATGACATAAGATGTTTTAATATGACCAAAAATGGGAAGCATGAGGTCAACAAAAAATTAGAACCTTGCAAGCATTTAGAGTGAAAGGTTTCTTAAGTATTCCAAGCTAACACAAAAACCCTTCAACAGTGATGACAAGAAAAACCCTAAGCCTTAAGATACCAGCCCAATATTTAAAATGTGACAATATTTTGTAGGTTACATCAATACCAGTGCTACCACAATAGATGATAAGAGTAACAAAGATATTTTACTCAATACTTGAAAGGTCACACCTTAGGCGATATCACTTGTGACATCACCACCAAGGGAGGACAAGCCATGGAAAAAAATTTCACACCTTAGTGAATACTAGCCATAGTATTACCACCAATGGGAATGTCATATGCCAAGAAAGGTCACACTCTTGAGGGATATCTACCCCAATATCACCATAAAATAATCACTCACATTGATCAAGAAGTCCACCCTTTTATTAAAAAGGTCCAACTTCCTAGGAGATGTATTCTATCATCACTAAGAAGGGACTATTCCTATGCAAAAAATGAGCAAGGGATTATATGCCCCACATAAAATGTTAGTGTACTTGCTACACTAATGTTTTAAGGAGATAAGAGGGATCCCTTGCTAAGAGTAATATTCCTTGGACAAGGCTACCTAACCCCTTACCCCCAAGTGTAGGGACAAAGATGATCCTATATGTATGATAATATGTTGCTCCTTTTGAAATGAAATCATAGAGTAAAGTTTATACCCCCATGCATAGTAGTGAATATGTTATGATAATATGTAAATACAACATGACAAGGAGAAAAAACTAATTCTATTGATTAAGTGAAATTATTTTTTATGTTTTAAGGACAATTTCCAAGACCTCTTGTTGAACATTTCTTGTGTATTATGTTCTATAGGGACACAAATACATTATTCTCTTACACCACATCCTTTTCCCTTATAGCCACATGGTTTCAATAGTTTATAACCTCTTCCATGAATAACTTCCATTTCTTTCAAAGAAGGTGTTTTTACATGATTATTCACCTAATATGTTGATGTATAATTTGTGTTTTCCTCTTCTTCACTAAAGTTTTAGACTCAAATGCTTTTGACAACTTAGTGATAGATTGTGTTGATATCATGGTAGCATCTTTATCTTTTCTTGATTTTGGTTGTATAATCATGTACTACCCAATGAATGTAGGTGTGAAATCTAATGATCCACAATCATCATCTAACATCTTTGTCACTGATGAAAGAAAATCATTTTTGTCTAAAGGTTCCACTTTTGTAGTTGGTTTCAATGTTCTAAGAGGATTCTTCATTCTTATTTCAATTGATAAGCAATTTTTAGATTTAGAATAAACTTTTTATCATGTAAACCTTGTTTTTGTAATTATATTTGATTAGACAATGTAGCATTTATGGAAGTCCATTCATTTCATGAATCCACGGTCTACCCAAAAGAATATTATATGAAAGGTCATGGGCCAAGAAATGGTTAGGAGTTTGTAATGTAACCTTGCCAACTTTAACAAGTAATGTTATCACACCAAGTGATTGTTTTCCCATATTATAAAAACCATGGATGGACAAATCATCTGGTTGAATTTTAGTATTATCTACTCCAATTCTATCTGAAAGGTTCACACTACAAAAATTAAGCCCTAAGCCATTGTCAAAAAGGGTATGCCTAGTCCCAACCTTGTTAATAATAGCTAATATCATCATACCATCATTTTTATTTTGTATTTCTAAAGGAGGTAATTCACTTTGATGAAAGACAACATCTATACTAGGTGAATTTATATTCTTAATCAATGTGGCCACATCATTTGGTTGCACACCGGGATGGATAATTTTTTTTTATAAAGTGTTTGGAAACATGCCATGGGGTGATCCCACAATATTGGTTTACAATTTTTGGCCAAATTGGACACTAAAATGAATTTTTCTAACTAAATCTTCACTTTCAGGCACCTATAGCAGCTAAATCGTAAGGAATTTGAAGATGATACAAACTAGTGATTTGTGAAATTTTGGAATCAAATTGCACTTCTTTTTCCATCTCTTTCGAAAACTAGTTTTTCAGTAAACACCATTTTTAAGGAGTGATGCTCACCGTATACATCAGTTTTTTTCCATGAAGGATATATTTATTTTTTTCAGATTTAGATTTGTTACTACAATATCTAGTGCTTCCAATTTGTTTCATAGTGTTTTATTGAATATCTTTTCCTTAATCAAGTTTCGAAGTCAAACCAATTACAATTCAAACATAGGAGAACCATTTACAACATAATTTTTTTTATATGTATCAAAATTTTATTTTTTTTGTTGGATCAAGGACATCAATATCTAGTGCATTGATATTTTTCATTATTTTTTTTTATAATCTGGGTATGTGTAGGATCATCATGGAAAAAATAGGCCCTTAACTGGTGAAAAATTTAGAAAAATCAGAGTTAGGCAACTTGACATAAAAATTTAAATAAATTATCTATATTATTTAAAAAATATGTAAGAATGGAATCTATAGCTAATTTAATGTAGTTTCTAAACTACTATGTTTATTTCAAAAAAAAATTCTATTTGGTGAAAATTTGAAATTTCAATGCAATAGTACTTGAATTTTAGGGAAAAATAAGAAGTAGGTGTTTGTCTTACGACCCTCACCACAATAAAATGATAAAAAAAAATTAATAAATTTTAGATATAAGTAGAGGACTCATGATCCGATGTGATGCATATTTTTTTATAATTTTTTTCCAAGTATATAATTAATTATGAATTTTTTATTAAAATTTTTAAAAAGTATAAAAACTCATATGTCTGACCACCTTAACTTGATCAAAACTTCATAAAATTCATTTTTTTAATCCTATAGTATGTGAGTCATAGAATGTGACACATGTTTTGGATTCAAAATATGTGATAACATTTGAAAGCTATAGATATTTTTTAATCAGCCTATTAATCAGGACTTTAGTCATAATTCAAATAGAAAATGAATAATAATTATTTATTAAATTCAAAGTAAAGCATAATTTATATTGGTGGGAATCTGAGAATCTCCTTTAAAAACCCTTTTCATTTCATCAATTTTGGGTAAAAAAAATTCATAAGCCACATACCCTACACATACCCATCATATCGCCACTTTTTGGCCCATCATGATTCTGCACATACCCATTTGCTATTTTTTGACATGTGTAGAATGAAGAGCTTCATTTTTAGTGAAAAAACTATGTTTAATCAAACTTTAAAAAATACATAATAAAACCAAAACATATTAAAATTATATTGGTTGGATAGCTCGTTCCAAGGATTACCATCATCCAGTTGGGTCTATGAAGTCTCCTCCATTTTCATCCTCAACTTGAGCTTCAAAGGGATAAATTATGGAGTTTTTTAGTGCCAGAGGGGGAGAAGTGGTAAAAAGGGGGGTTCGAGAAAACCTTGGTTCGAGTGGAGCCCCCTTGGAGGTTCGCTCAAACCAGGGTTTGAGCAAACCCCCTTTCTACAACCCTTTCCTTTTCTTTTTTTCCTAAAAAATTTGGGACCCAACATTTAATGGGTTTGCTTGAAAAGGGGTTCTAGCAAAGGTTGGTTTCACTCAAACCAAATGTTTATTTGAACCCCCAAAAACTAATTTTTTTTTGCATGGGGGCATTTTTTGTAATTTTCCTTCCTCATTGGAATTGTAAACTAGTTTTGTGGGTTTACCCCATGATAAGTAGGTGATGTTGAATCAAATCCCAAAGGGAGATTTTAATGTGTCATACATAAATAACACTCAAAAATAAAATATGACATTATGAATAATAAATTAAAGACATAGATAATTAGCTATTTTCTGTCATAGCACCATATGTAAAAAACAAATAATTTATATTCATTTCCAAAATGTCAAATTTACAAGTTACAATGTTTTACTTAGGCCAACATCACCTCTTAGTAAACTCAAATTACTTCATGAAGTACAAGAAAATAATCAAGAACTAAAACATAGAAAAATAGGTTGGGGGAAAATCAACATGAGCTTGATGAAATAATTAGGACCTATTTGTCTTCTACTTCATTAGGAAATGAGATCCACATAATGAAAGGAATATCAACCTTGAGGTGAGTCAAGTCAAAGTGTGAATCTACTATTTTCCTTTTTTTGCAAGGATGGGGGTCTTGATGAAACAATAATTTGGGGGGAAAGATCAAAAGTAGAAAATTAAACCAAAAATGCAATCTACAACTTGGATCTTGAAGATTAAGCTCAATACTTATGGAACCAAAAGTCATATTGTAGATCAGAGAGATGTAATATGATGTGTACTAGTTGCCAAAAGTGCATTTTTTGAATCTGAATTGGGATTCATTCACCCAGAGGCAAGTGGATCTTGGTTTAGGGCTTGTCTGTAAATTTTGGGAGCCTTTATAACATATCTAAATCCTTCAATTTTCCTTAGTTTCAAGTTATGAAAGCCAAAAATAAGTTTTGTAATTGATTTTATGTGAGATGATAACTTTTATGAAAACTTTTGTAACTTTGAAAAGTTCTCCAATTTTTCTCTTCAAGAGATCTTCAAGATATCTTCCACCTAAATCCATAAACACAAATCAAAAGGGAAAAATTGTTTTATTTTTGGTGATTGGGGGTTACCTTAGTCAAACCCCATTTTGGTAATCAAACCTTCAAATGAAATAAAATTTGCATGAAAGGAATGATGAATGAACAACTTTATGTCACAACTCACCATACCCTTGAATGAACCTTAGAATATAGGTCTACAACTAACATGAAATGACTTCAATAGATGCAGATCTTGATCTTGAAACTTGATTTGAAACAATGCCTTGAATTCTTGAATGGATCTAAAATGGAAATGACTAACTCAGAAAGCCTTCCAAGATCTAGTATGCACCTTCAGTATCTTATGCTTCTTAAAAAAAATCAGATTTTAATCATCTTGATACAAGCACATACTACTATGCCTTAAATCGGAAACAGACATAGTTTAATTTCCCATGCATTAACCCTAGAGGAAAGTTGATGTAGTTTCAAATCTAGAAAAAAAATAGCAGCATAACAACATGTAAATTAACATTTCAAGAATGAGAACACAAATAATAGAATAAAGATAGACAAAATAGAAGAAGACACAATATACATGGGGAAAACCCTTTTAGGTAAAAAACCCCACACTCCAAAGCATCAAACCTATGTATTAATCTACAACAATAAGGTAACAATACACTTACCGGCTCGTAGCCTTAACATGTAGACTACATCTTGCTCTTCTGGAGGAAATCCAACAACACTTTGATACCTAGAAACAAACTATGCATTCTACAATGCAAGGAATCTTATTTATAGAAGATACAAGCTTGAAGAAGCTTCTAGAAGAGATTAGGAATTGAAACCATGTGGCAACAATATTTCACACCATATGCATGATTCAAACATTTCAATAACATTCTCTTACACCTCTTGTAGTTGTCATAACTTGCAAAACATCTATCTAATCTTGGGTGCCTAGTTCATGTTGATAGTGGGTTATGACAGATTCCTTCCAACTTTCATAGAATCTATCATAACATGTGTCATAATATGTTGTCACACTTACAACACTTTTAACAAATTTTACAAAGAATAAGTCAAACATGACTATCACACTTTTGTCATGCCCCACTAAGGCACCACACTTTCTCGATGCAAAATATACCTTATGACGTGTCATAGAATATGTCATAAAATGACATCACTTGTCCTAGGTCCATGATTCCAAGATGGGATATCTACTTCCACTTGTGATGAATATGTGTCATAGAGTCACCTCCAATGAGGATGCCACCCAACCAGTGGGTCCCAATTAATGACATGACATTGTAGGAAATTAAATAAAATAAATAAATTATATAGTAATACATTAAATAATTCAATGTTAGGACTCTAAGGTTGAGACACCTTTTTCACAACATTCTTCCACTTGTTGAAGACCTTCCAAGAGTCATATTAAACCATCTACTCGAGGCCCCAAGGCACATAGAGTCAGAACATAATTTTGAAGATACATACTCCTTGAGAGAACAAGATAAACCATTAGCTAGACCAATAACCAAACCAGGTTGCCCTCATCTAACTGATAAAACCATGAGATCAAAAATAGCATCCACAACAAATTTTGATCCATCCAATCTTCCATATCTCAAATGTATCCAAAATAATAGTAGAACTTATGCCAACAACATATCCAACCCATAAACTACAATTAGAGGCTCCATGTCTCAAAAGCGTCACTAAGAACACACACATCCAAGAAATCCCAAAGCATGGGTAATGTCAAATCTAAAAAAGATCAAGCCATACCAAGTCAACCAATAACATCATATAGAAAGTGTAAAGAACATCATGTAGTACCAAGAAACATCTACAATTATATGCAAAACTTGTAAATGAGTAACTTGTAAGAGTAACTCTCACCACAAGTCTCCAAATCTCTTCAATGTTGTCCACACTCAACAAAGGAAAAGGATAAATTAACCTCCATGTCATTACCTAGGAACATAAGTGAAAACACATTAACCAAGTAAAGGTACCAAATTTTTATGCTTAACCTTTCCAATAGTTTCTATCCAAACCTCAAAACAAATGTAATGTGAAACCAAACATCCAGGAGGATAACCAAGACCAAAGAGAGAAACACTGCACATCATATACTTGTAAGAGTAACTCTCGCCACAAGTCTCCAAATATCTCCCATGTTCTCCACACTCAACAAAGGAAAATGATAAAGAAACATCCATGTCATCACCTAGAAACATAAGTGAAAACACATTAACCAAGTAAAGCTACCAAATTTTTATGCTTAGCATTTCCAATAGTTTCCATCAAAACCTCAAAACAATTGTAATGTGAAACCAAATATCCAAAGAAGATAACCAAGACCAAAGAGAGAAACACTACACATCATATACCTATAGAAAATCCTTTTGCATGCACCTCTAAATTCCAACTATGTCAAGTATGATCTCCTCCACAACACCTCAAAAAAATAAGTCATAACAATACCCAACCATTCAATCACCAAGATAAAACATAACATATGTATCATGTAATCAACATGGATGTAAGTTTCTCAAGCCAAAGAAAGTCAAACTAAATATCTATTCCCATATTAGGGAATAAGTCCAATACATATCCTAAACTCAACATCAATGAATTTTCTCATAATGCATAAGGAGATAAACATGCCAAAACTCCTCAAATGAATCCTCCAAAACCATATATCCTTAGCTTAAGATCCATATGCATGAGAGGACAAAGAATAACATAATACACCTAAGAGGAACAAGAGTATACCAAGAGTGGGAAATGAGAATTCTCCTCCAAGATATCAAAGTCATTATGAATCATCCAAGAACACTCCCCTCATAGGTCCATGTGGAACTCACATCCAACCAAGGTGTAGGCTCCTCAGACTTCCTGCTGAAATATCATCAAGAGTGACCATCTCAAAACATATGTCTAACCATAAGAGAATTGTAAGCCTCCCCTAAGTCTCCAAGTATCCATGAGTATCTGTAACCAATAAATCCATGCCAAACTCCAAATTCAACATAGCACAATCATGAAGTAATCAAGCAAATGATCAATGTAACCAATACCAAGAGAACCAACCAAGATCAAAGTCAAAATCCCAATAGTTGAATTAGGAACATAACCATGACAACATGATCTCACACTTCTTCAAAAGAATATCATATGATCCAAAGAACATAACAAGTACATTTATCATTCCTCTAAACCGGTAATCAAGAGTAAGCCATGACATAATAAAATAGCCATCTTATCAAAACAAGGATCACATATTAGAATACAAATCATGACACCTCAACCAAAGACTAAACAAGTCATTCATGGCAAACAAAGTTGTCAACATATCCATTCACATGAAAAATAACCATCTCCAATTAATGTCCATGCAAAGGAAAAAGAACCCTTCTACAACAATAGGATCTAAGAGCTCCTCCTAGTAACATTTACAACACTAAATAAGATCATTCATCACCAAGTGATGAATCCATAATCACTACTAAAGATCTCGCTAAATAGTGATACTGAGCTTTCCAAGCATCATGACAACCATCTCCTTAATGAAGATTCTTCATGGCTCTAATACAATAAAATGCAATATCAGCAACACCAGATAATAAGTAGAACCAAAATCTCCAAGCCAAGAAGATAAACGACATGCTACAAGTACCATAATTAACTATCCAAGCACTCTATATCATCCATCATCTCATCTCAAAAAAAAATACCAATGCACAAATGAACACCAACAAGGAAAACTAATGAAATCTATATCAACACTAAATCAACCTCGTGGATATAGACAATCCACATCTGATTCATCCCACTACAGCCAATGGGTAGCTAATCCACAAACTGCATAACTCGTAGATCCCAAACATTGAAGCATGCAAGTTACTCATCATCACATTAGTAACATTCAAAATTGAGATATCAAGAACATGTATATTTCAAGAATCAAACACCAGATGACCAACAAACCCGATTTTCCAAAAAAATCCACTACTGAGTACCATAGTCAAGGAACTAATCAAGCATTCCTTCAAATATGTAATTTTTCTCATCTAGAAAACTCTAAGAGTGTGAAAAAAATATTTTCCATTGATCTACAAACCAATTTTTTTTGGTTCACATGAAAAAACCTATAAAAAATCATCTCCATGTAAATCTAGGACCACTTAAACATCCAAAATAATAGATCACACATATTTCATTGGAATAAGTGAATTCTCTAGATCTACACAAAACCATAGATTTTAGAACATTGGAAAACTATAAAACATTTAGAGGAAATAGGTTGTCCAAAAGCTTATAGAAAATAAAATATCCCAACTTCACAACCCACAAATCACCAATGGTAAAACATATACCAACATTTACTCAATGAGAAAGTTGTAAGCCTCCTCAAAACATGCACAAACCATATGCACAAACCTATAACTATCTTACATCTAGAAATACCACAAGGGAAACATAATCTGAAAAATAGTTCATCTACAGATCTGCAAAATCACAAGTTTTGATTTACCATGTAAACCTACAAAGCCACCATGTTTTGTAACACACATGCAATCCATATCCACTTATCATCTAAAATATGATCAAGTATGTATACAACCATAATAATTAAACTAGAACAATGGAATATCATGAATATGCATAATCATAGATTTTTAAATAAAAAATCCATAAAACCCTCAAATCCAAGGAACATAAATTTGAGCCATGTAAGTACAAACATCCATTAGGAAAGAGAGGTCCAGGAACTTCTAGGCCCATTTGCAAGCCAAATCCACTGCCAACATGTACATACATCCAAGAGAGAATTAGGCTATTCTAGTAGCTTCTAGATCAACCAATGATTAGCTCCATAGCCTACATGCATTCAAGGTTATTCAATTGTCAAACAAGAGCTTCAAACCAATAACATATCAAATGTAACCACATGATCAACTCCATAAAACTCCATCTTCTCCATCCTTCACAATACCTTTTGTTTCAATAAAATAATATCAACTACAAAACTTCTAATCAAACAAGGATTAATAATCAACAAATTCCTTCAAAAAACATTTCCTCAAGCTTTCCAAGCTAAGAAATCACAACAAAAGAAATACCCAAAATGCCAAACAGCACATGCATCACCATGTGAACACATGCAAGTGGCATGCAAGTTCATGCAAGTACATGCAACACACATGCAAGTACATGCAACTTACATACGTACGCATGCAAGAACATGCAAGTCTAGAACTGAGCTCTGATACCAAATAAAAGGGAAATGATGAACTCAGAAAGCCTTCCAAGATCCATTATGCACCTTCAGTATCATATGATTTTTGAAACAAATCATATTTTAATCATCTTGATAGAAGCACATACTACTATGCCTTAAAGCAACAACAAACATAGTTTAATTTCCCATGCATTAACCCTTAGAGGAAATTTGATGTAGTTTCAAATCTAGAAAAAATTAAGCAACATAATAGTATGTAAATTAACATTTCAAGAATAAGAAACAAAAATTATAGAAGAAATATAGACAAAAGAGAAGAATACATGATATACGTGGGGAAAACCCTTTCAGGTAAAAATCCCCACACTCCAAAGCATCAAACCTATGTATTAATCTGCAACAATAAGGTTACAATACACTTGTAGGCTGGCAGCCTTAACATGGAAACTACATCTTGCTCTTTTGGAGGAAATCCAACAACACTTTGATACCTACAAACAAACTATGCATTCTACAATGCAAGGAATCCTATTTATAGAAGATACAAGCTTGAAGAAGCTTCTAGAAGAGGTTAGGTGTCCAAATCTGTGTGGCAACAATATTTCACAACATAGGCATGATTTGGACATTTCTACAACATTCTCTTACACCTCTTATAGTTGTCATAAGATGCAAAACATCTCTCCAAGCTTGGGTTCATAGTTCATCCCAATAGTGGGTTATGATAGATTCCTTACAAGTGTCATAGAATCTATCATAACATGTGTCATAATATGTTGTCACACTTACAACACTTTCAAGAAAAAAAGAATAAGTCAAACATGACTTTCACACTTATTCTCTCGCACTTTTTTCATAACCCACTAAGGCACCACACTTTCTCCATGCAAAATATACCTTATGAAGCATCATAGAATATGTCATAAAATGATATCACTTGTCCTAGGTCCACAATTCCAAGATGGGATGCCTACCTCCACTTGTGATGAAGATGTGTCATATAGTCACCTCCAACGAGGATGCCACCTAGCTAGTGGGTCCCATTTAATGACATGACATTGTAGGAAATTAAATTAAATAAAAATAAATAAAAAAATAAAATAACATTAAATAATTCAATGTTAGGACTCTAAATTTGAGACACCTTATTCCCAACAGGATCATGAACTCTACATCAACATATTAGCACCAAAAACATGCCTGATGCAAGAAGATTTTTTATATGAAAATTGGATCCTAATTACTAAAATAATTCTTAAATTGATCTCTCTTTGAATGCCTTGAAATTCTCTAGAAATTCTCTTGTGAAAATGGTCTTAAGATAACTTGAAATCACTAGAAACTCTTAGGTAAAACATAGTGAAATGACCTTACATTTATTGGTATGCAACATTAATTTCCCAAAATTCAAATAACTCAAGATCTGAATATGGATTTGAATATGTTAATGTACTGCCAAAAATAATAATTTAAATTTAGGTCCTAGGTCTAAGTGAGGACCCATTCACCCATGTACATGTTGTTTGGTTTAAATTAGAATGGTACATGTTGTTTGTTTTAAATTCATTCTTCAAATGAGAACTTAAGGTCTAAGAATGATAAAATTTTATATTACCCAATTTTATTGATTGTTTTAATATTGTTTACAACAATATATTGAACATCATTTTATTTTGTTTAAGTTATCCTCTTAAAGACCTTGTTTACCAAGTTTGGAATGGTATTCATGTGATCATCCAAAATGACACGTATGCTATCATTTAGCCTTATACATATATCATTATATATTTCATTACTTATTCCATCGAATATTATGAAATTCAAAGTACAATTTACAAGAATCCATTAAAGTCTATTCATGAGCACAATAAAACGGTAAAAACACAAACCTGTGTCACACTTTATAAAGAAATCAACCAATAGCAAAAACAAAATTTGAGCTTTGACCACATAAAAGTGGTCTTTATGTTTTGAATTTCAAAATTATGTAAACTAATAAAATGTAGAAATTTTGATGAAGATTATTTCTATAGTTTTTAAGATTTTTTAAAAATTATTTTCATTATTTTTTAATCAATTTAAGCAAATTTTGGAATGCTGAAAATTTCAGAAAAAAGTGACGTTCATGGGACGCCAAGAAACAAATTGAAAAAAACTTCATTTTTCCCTAATTTTTTTTTTCCAAATAGGTAACTTCAATATCTAGTGCATGGAAAAAAAATATCAAATTTTGATGTACATTTTTCTCATAATAATGTTTTAAATTCAAACTTGTTAGGATTTGACAATTTTCATGGGATGTCAACTATTATCTACTTTTTAAATCATTTTCAAAAAAAAAATTATACCCTTTTGAAGAGGACTCTCTCCTCTAGTGCACCATATATTTTTTAATTTTTTTAAATATGTGTTACTATTTTATTTTTATTTCTCATCAACCTCTTTTTAAAAATTGACAACCTACTTGCATTATTTTAAAAATAAAATATATTAAAACTAATCAAAATATTAAATAAATTACATATTTGGATTCACCACTCCAAGTTCAACAAAAGTGTATTTTTATTTTTTTTTAAACATCTTTCTGACAAAAGAAATACTTAGTTGAAGTTGAAAGTTTCAGAAAATTCTGAAAAAAGTTGAGTTGGTTGCCAACTAGGATGCCACATAGATAATTTTGGTAGAAAGGGTTTCAATAGAAACCCTTTCTATAGAAAAACCACACATAAAATAAGCTAATTTCAATGTGGCAAAGAGAAAATTTTATTTTTTTGGATTCGGCTGAAACCTATTCAGCCAAAACCCTATGTGTCGTGCGTATAGGCCACATGGTTTTGATTGAAACCTATTTAGCCGAAACATTTTCAGATGAAAATGTTTTGCTGAGAACTATTTATTTGGACTAAAGTGTGACACAACTTTGTGCTTTTATCCAAAAGTGATCGCTCAACACCACTGTATCACATATAACACACTAAATAACTATTTGTATGGGTATGTGTAGGATCATCATGGAAAAAATAGTCCCTTAAGTGGCAAAAAATTCAAAAAAATCAAAGTTAGGCAACTTGACGTAAAAATTTGAATAAGTTATCTATATTATTTCAAAAATATGAAAGAATAGAATCTGTAGAAAATTGAATGTAGTTTCTAAACTACTAGGTTTGTTTAAAAAGAAAAAATCTATTTGGTGAAATTTTGAAATTTCAATGTAGTAGTACTTAAATTTTAGGGAAAAAAAAGAAATAGGTGTCTGTCTGACCACCCTAACCACAATAAAATGATAATATTTTTTTACAAGATTTTAGATATAATTATAGGACCCATGTCCCGATGTGATGCATATTTTTTGTAATTTTTTCTAAGTAAATAATTAATTATGAATTTTTTATTACAAATTTTAGAAAATATAAAAAACTCATATGTCGACCACCTTAACTTGGTCAAAACTTCATGAAATTCAATTTTTCTTTTTTAATCCTATAGTATGTGAAGTATAGAATGTGATGCATGTTTTGGATTAAAAAATGTGATACTTTGAAAGCTATAGATGTTTTTCAATCAACCTATCAATCAGGACTTTAGTCATAATTTGAATAGAAAATGAATAATACTTACTTATTAAATTCAAAGTAAAGCATAATTTATATTGGTGGAAAGCTGAGAATCTCATTTAAAAACCCTTTTATTTCATCAATTTTGGGTAAAAAAATAGTCACCACATACCCACCATATTGCCACTTTTTGGGCCATCATGATCCTGCACATACCCGTATATTTACATATATGTATACACACACACACACACACACACACACACACACACACACACACACACACACACACACACACATATAGGTGACTTCAGAATAGTGGTTTACAATTTATATGAGGAAGGAAATTTCATTTTTTTCCTTTTCCCCAAACTCAAGGGGTTCAGTCGAACCCAATGGTTCGACCGAACCTCATTATGGGTTCGACCGAATCCACAAACCCTAAATAAAAAAAATCATATTTAAATGGGTTCGGTCAAACATGGGTTTGACCAAACCCCCTTACATATGACAAAAAAACAAAAAATCTCATTTTGACTATCATTTTCACTTTCTAAAATTACTAGTTGCTTTCCTTGTGTGCGGTGAACCGAGACTGTGACGGTGAGCGAACTGATTTCTTCTTTCCGGGAAACACAACTTCAACTTGGTCTCTCCAAATTTCATCAACTCGACTTTCATAACAAGCACCAGGTATTTGAAATTTGAATTTTTTAGAGTTCAAAATGCATTTATATGTTAAATTTTGAAACCCTAGATGCAATTTTTTTCAAATTTGTTGAATTCAAATTGGATTTGTTTGGAAGTTTTTAAAGTGTTTTCAAATTTGTTGAGTTCAAATTGGATTTGCCTCCCCATTTTGTATACATTTTTATGTTCTATGTGTAAATAAAATATGCCTTCCCATTTCAGCAATCAAAGCTATGGATAGCCTGCTCCTAAATGGAAAGACCAAGTGAAACATATATAAGAACTTAATAGCATATGGAAACAAACAATATAAAGTTATGAAGTTTAAATAGAACCACAAATTGTATCATTTGTAACATTAAAAATGTCCATCTCTACACATTTTTGGTGGTAGGTAGGTATTGCACAATAAGATAGAGGATGTAAACTAATTAAGACTTGGATAGTATTTTAAAAGGAATTTGAGGTGTGGAAACACTTCCCATATTAACCTATCAAGAGATAAATATGCAAAATAGATTTAATTTTAGTTACAAGAAAAATGTATAAATTATAAATTTATAACATAATTATGTACATGGGAAAATCCTCTTGAAGAAAAATCCCACAACCAAAAACATGAACCAATTATATTATTTGATAATAATATCATTTACAATAAAATATTCATGTGCATACCCTTATAGTAGTATCATCAACATGTGATTCATATGGAGTAATTTCTAGTAGCATGATGATACCTATAAAATCATTATGCTTTCTCCATCTCAAGCACCCATAAATAGGAAAAATTTAAACCATAAACCAAGTGTGGTTTACCAAAGCCATGAGCCAAAATAATGACCTAAAAATGGCACCAAATTTGGCACAAATTCCAACACCATATTCCTTGACTTGGTTTATAGGATGTATTTAGCAAATGCTTTACATCTTGTCAAAAAAATTCAAATCCTCCTCATATCTGACACTCCATTTTTGACATATTCAAACCCATTATTTAAGATGGTATTGATGATTTTCATAATTCTAATCAATATTATAGTGTAACCCCCCTTTTTTATTCTCTTATGTGTCATATAACATTTCATAAGTAATTCCCATCTTACAATTTCATACAATGCTCTTACAACTTAAATATATAAAAGGGACAACCCTAGTTCAATTAGGATTATTTAATTATTATCACCTATATCCATTCATTACATGTTATTAGTTTTTAGTTGCACACATTATTAGGAAATATGCATTTTCTAAGCAATTGGGGTATATTGCATGTTTGAGAGTGTTTTCCTTGATCTTTTATCTAGTTAAATTAATATCCTTTAAAATCTTGTTTTATGGAGTTTTCATCTTAACTCTAATATGGCTAGCAAATAAAATGACGATTGAATCATTTTTTGATATAATAGCTAATGACAACCATATAAAGAGCCACATTAAAGAAGATGAAAAATAATGATCAAGACTATGATTTAGATACATATGTTGCTAAACAAGATATTTTCCTAAATTGATAATTACGTATTGATGCACCTCTCCACCCTAAATATCCTCACTCATTGGCTAGTAATTTATATAATGTATTAGGTGGCTATCCTTAGGGAATTAATACTATTCATAATATTACCACTCTAATGGATTTTAATAATGTTGTACCCTCTATGCATCCATCTACCCTTCATCCTCTTATAATGATTCCTCCTATCATACTATAGTTACCACTTCCATGTGATCCACCACCCATGTCCTACCGCCTTTCTCTCCACTAGTATTTTTCTTATCTCCCATCCTTTTATATATGTTCACACCATTGTTACTACTAGCACTATCCTATACATATATGTTCTTCATACCATTCCTCCTTATCCTATGAAAATCTAACCTTATAGTGTAACTTCTCCTTCCATTACCATGTCATTACCTTTCTAGACCTTCCCCTCTTTATACATTCTCATTTTTATCCTACACTACTCCTACCACTAATATATCCCTATACCTTGGATATACTATTGAAGAAATTTAACTAACTTTCAATATCGCAAAAATTAGACCCATATTTTTAAACATAAAATGTGTATAATAAAGCACAATCCATGCTTCCTAATTCAACTTCACTAATATCTATCGAATTAACTTAGGTTCATTACAATAAGATAATCATATAGCCATAATTAGTTGTCAAGATAATGGTAAAGTTTTCAATAGCCATATTTATCCTTCCACATGCCACCATTAGACATACACATAAGATTCATGAACATCCATACCTATGAGCATCCAAATACAAGAAATATAACTATATATATCATGCACATCATCAACATACACATAAAATATCACACCCATCATCAACACAACTAATAGTTCCCATATCATATTATCTATGTTCTCATACAAATGTGTCTTCAAATACATCAAAGCACTCATGAGTAAATCCACTCTGTAGAGCATACACACAACTAAAAAGGTGCCCCTAAGGTATTTGTCTCCTATATCTATCCTCTTAGCCTATCCTTCTCTATGGATATGTTCCACTCATATCTACCACCCTAAGGTGATCCATGTCTCAATCCTTGTCAAGGTCACTCCTCCTCTCTACCTATATCCTTTCTCAATGAGCTAGATCTATCACTGCTACTCCCCAAAACACCTACATTTAAATATTAAAAAAATGTTTAATAAATCATACAACATTGATTAAAACTAACTAAACAATGAAAGCATTTAATATTATAACACCTTATGAATTATATTGAATGTCCCCACCTTGAAATTTATAGCCATCGATGTCAATCACTTATTCATACTATAGCTTTGTTCTCCAAAACACCTACATTTATATAAAAGTGAATTTTTAAGAAAAATAATATTTAACCTACTTTTAACTCAACAATAATGGATGTATTTCTATCATAAACTCTTTGTACTAATAACAGAATCATGGCCTAGGTAGAGTATAAAAATGTTGTTTCCAACCTCATATGTAAATCTAGAGTTAGAGTGCCAAAATTGTTGAATTTCATCCTTTGTGCTATTAATTAGCTTCTTATCGACTCATGGAAGCCTACTGCTAAAAGCCCAAGTATGATTTTCAATAGGACTTTCTAATCATGATCTTATTGATAGTACTTTTGATAATGTTTTACGATTTAGGCTTAATTCAAGACAAGTTTACCTTAATAATTGAGCCTTTTTAATTTTTTAATTTCTTACTAATGATGTTATTACTCTATGAGGAACTCTTTTATCTTTTTCCTTACTATTATTTACAATATAATTGAATGCATTAAAAAAAACTTTAACAACAATATTATTTCAATCAAACTTTTTGTTTACATGAATCGTTGAAATTTATTTAGTAAAGGTCTCATTTTGTACATCTTTAGTAATTATATAAAAATTTGGAATTTTTTGGTTAATGTCTTATTGGAAAACCATTCATTGAAATTTTTTGAAGCCCACAACTGAATGGTTTGTGATGACCTCTTGCCTTTAATAATTTCTATTATGCTCATCAATTTCAAACCATTTTGGGGTTCTTGAATGTTTTTAAATTTTAACAAACTCATTACAAAAAGATGGTTTTTGAATTTCTTTTTCTTCTTCACAAAGGTTCTCTCTTCTTATGTAATTTGGAGACACATTGAGTTTCATTGGTTCATGTGAGCTATCAATTTAATCATTGTTATCAACAAGTCGATTATTGAGTGCAATTTCAATGTCATAGGGTTCATATCCACATTAGTCAAGAAATTGTTGATGTATTTCTTCTTCTTCTTCTTCTTCTATGATGCTACTCTTATCAATAGGTGTTCCATCAAATTTTACAATATTTTCACATTCATGTTCAACATTTTTATTTTCAATATTATTGTCACTTTCATTTTTTAAACATTTCATTATATTGAACATTAAAATATCCAATTTAAATGTCATTTAAGGGTAAATAAGGACCTTCATCTTCTTTCAATATATATTTATAACAAGTATATATATTTAAGGGTAAATATATATTTTTAACATATATAATATGTATGGTTGGATTAGTGAGATATTTATAACAAGTATGCAATGAAGTCAAACTTTATTAGATTTGATTCTTAATAAATTAGTTTTAACGAAATTCAATTTATAGCTTTATGCAATCTATAAGTTTAAATAGTTTGATGGTATCTAAACTTTATACATATAAAAATATGATAAATGTCTCATTATTTTGCTTTCCAATCTATAATTTTTTGATGTTCTTGGCTATATAATTGAAGTTCATTTATGTTAACAACTATTAGATTAAATATTTTTATCCCCAATTATTTTCAAATAATTTTATACTAATCTTTGTATTCTTATTCTTTCTTTCATCGTTTCATTTAAAATTTGAACCATTTAAGAATGCTATGTTATAGATTATAGTTGTTTTCCAATTCTTTTTAAATTTTTAATTGTATGAAAATATTATTGATGAGTAGATGAATTATTACAAGTTATATTTTAGATTTGTATTCCATTTATCTAGATATATTATTTACCAAAGTCTCATTGCTCTTTTAGGTGTACTATATATATATATATATATAAAAAACATGGAAAATGCAGATCATGTTCCACCTGTGCCAAATTATTTGTTTGCAAATACTAGTAATGAGATTAAAAAATTGAGAGATTCATTAGCATAGGGTGCAAACCTGAGGATATATAGTGAAGCATGCATGTTAATATTGCATAGTCTAGAAAAACTAAACGATGAACTTGAGAGGACTAGTACATATTCCCTAGATAGAGTGACTGCTATTCTTTCCCACATGTAGGAAGAAGTACATGGTGACGTTCCCCTTAAACAAATATAAGATAGTGTCACCAAAGAAATGATAAAATCCACTTGTTTTCCATTTTATCAAAATGTGCGTAAGGTTAGGGGATACCAGGTCACTAGATGTGTCGATCATGTTATGGCCTCATTGATCTACCCATGATTTCTTGTAGCACATGGTCTATACCCAAAAAATGACCAGATTCCATTGTATTTTGTTTAGCAGTTGTATGCTGAGGTCCATTTGGGCCTCAAAGTTAACTACCTAGACATTCCACTATATGATGGTCAGGGGCGTGGTAGGATTGTTGATAGGCCCACCTATCGTCGAGTAGATAGACCACCCCTAGTGTTTAGGGTATTGGTTGGTGATAGGTCTCCTACTCTCACCCCAGCTCTAGCCCCCATAGCAGATGAAGTTGTCATTGCTTCCCAAAAGGAAGCAATTGACACTGTAGGTGACATTGCAGTTGCCACCACTAGGATATTTGATGATCGTGTAGGTCATTATTTGATGTCCAGACATTCTTGATCCACACCATTTTTAGCATAGTGGACCACCATGGATCCTTTTATAGTGGTCAACATCCCTACTCCTACATAGCTTGATGCACTTATAGGAGATATGTCACGCATGACTTTGCATTATTTGGCTGAGGACCTGTTGGAGGCATATTCCCACATTGCATCAGACAATGGGATGGGTATAGAGCATGTTAGAGAGCATTTGAGATGTGGAGTTCATTCAGTTCTAGGATCCCATCACTCTCAACCCAGCACTAGTGCGCATCAGGATCCACCTACAGTTCATATGGTAGGTGCACAGACTATGGGTTTTACTGATATGTTGATTGGTTCTGGTTCATCGTCACTGATGCCATCTCACCTTCATAGTCCTCTACATTCATCATTTATGGCATGACATGGGATAGATCAGATGGATGCAGATGTTGATTCATTGCTTGATCGTTTGGTGGATATGGTGGAGGCGACTATTTCAGAGGACTTAGGTCATCCGATATTAGATGATGTGCATGTATGTGTGCATGTGCATTTTTTTAATTCTTTTTTAATTATTTTTTAATTTTTTTTAACTAGATATTCATGTAAGTTGATATATATGTGTATATATATTGTTATAGTGGACATACCTCATATCACTCCTAGCCTTGGTCCAGATCATGTGCATGATCGATGTGACTCTGTGGATGAATCTGATGTTAGTGGACATGTGAGTTTTACATTTTTATATAATCACACGTGTATATGTATGATGCAGGAGCATCCAGTGGTGTGAGGGCAATCTTGCATCACCCAAAAAGATGATTTCCATTTTTGTTCTTGTTGTTTTCCTTTTGTAGATGTTTTTGTATTTCTGGATACCCTTTTCGTCGAATAAGAGTTTCCAACTTTCAGAATTGCTTTTCTGCTTTTTCTGCTCAACTGCTATTTTTAGCAAGTTTGAATTTGAAGTCGTGGGAAGACAAAAATTTATGGGAAGGTTCAGGATGGAAAAATACACAGTCTGGTGAAAGAATCAGGTCAAGATCATTCATGACTTGAAAGTTATTCAAGTTCCAGTTTCTACTTTTTGCCCTGAAAAACCTTCCGAGCTCAGTTTGAGGCACTAAACAATCCTGGATGGACCTGAAAATTTGCAGAAATGCCAAAGTAGTCCGCCAAAATCCTACTTTGCAAAAAATCGTCTTTTCGAGAGCTTTCCAAAAAGGTATTATCATTGAAGATCCGACGGTCGGATTAAAAGTTATGGATGCTGGAAGTTGGTGCATATTTTAGAAATGTGCTAATTTTCAACCGTGAATTTAAACTTGAATTTCAAATTGTAATTTTGGCGCCAAATCGTCAAAAATCTTATCTCGAAGGTTGTTTTTGGTTCCAAACCGAAAGGGGTCTATTTAGGGGCTTGTTTCTGACTTTTTGGTAACTTTTTGGGGAAAGAAGTTGGCATGCTGCGAAAGGGGGATCTGGGTAATTTTCTATAAGTCTGTAATTTGCATGTAATACAGAGCTTGGGGATTTGAGATCCTCTGCATGTAAGAAGTTCAATCTTTATGAATAAAATATTATTCTCTCTTTTGTGAGTGTATTTCTGTGTCTCGGGTTTGCTCCCCCGTCAGGTGGTATCAGAGCGGGTTTTCTTGAGCATGTGAACAGATCATCGATCGTGAGGCAGTTTGCACCAGGACCATGGTTGTGGGTTCAAGATCTTCAAGATGCCTCCAAGAGTGATTCCTGGTAGGTGTGGTGGTGCCAGAGGTGGCCGAGGTGGTAGAAATGCTGATGGAAGAGATCCATTGGCAGCCGAGGGTTTCAGAGCCCTCCAGAGATAAATTAATGCATTGCAAGAATAGATGAGAAGAGGGTTAAACCCGGGAAGGAGAGGAGAAAGTGAGGATGAAGAAGAGGTGGAAGATTCAGATGTAGAAGAGGAAGAAGAACTGATCGATCAAGATCAGATGCGGTTGATAAGGGCCATTTCAAAGATCGGAAAATGACCTGTAATAGAAGTCCCGTATTCCGAAGTCTAACCTCGAAGAGTTGATCGATTGGATCAACAAGCTAGAAGAATATTTTGAGTATGAAGAAGTAGAGGACCCAGATTGGGTTAAGTTTGCAAAAACAAAGCTAAAGGGCCATGCCAATATATGGTAGAAAGAGGTCCAGTTGGAGAGAAATCGAAGAGGAAAAGGAAAGATCAGCAGTTGGGATCGCATGGTGGAGAAACTGAAGAAGCAGTTCATCCCAGTAGACTACGAGTTAGATCTGCTGAAGAAATTGCAAG
>VDFB02000017.1:405209488-405238149 GCA_007258455.2 Sequoia sempervirens | reverse complement strand
TGGGACTTGATCTTACCCTAGGAAAATTTTTCTTACAACAATTATGTCAATAGAAGTACTGGTAGATCACCATTCCAAATTGTGTATGGAGGTAGTCCCAGGACCACTCCAGAATTGAGGAAGATGGACCAAGAGAAGAAGACTAGTGCTAAAGCCGAAGAATTTGCAGAGCACATCAAGAATATACATGAGAATGTCAGAGAACATATCAACAAGATGAACATGCAGTATAAGGCTAAGGCAGATCAGAAAAGGAGGTATAAGGAGTTTCAGATTGGTGATGAAGTGATGGTCCACTTGAGGAAAGAAAGGTTTCCAGTGGGAACCTATAACAAACTGAAGATGAAGAAGTTTGGTCCCTGTAAAATTGTGAAGAGGCATGAATCAAGGAATGCATATGAGGTAGAGTTGCCAGATGGATTCAACATTTCCCCTGTGTTCAATATTTTAGATTTGACAGAGTATCATGAAGGTGGCGCAGAGGAAACACCAACAATGGAACAGTTTGGCATTCCAACACCTACTTCAGAGAAGGAGGAGATTAAAGAAATCCTAGATAGCCGTGTGGGAAGGAGTACCAGAAATAGGCAGTATGAAGAGTATCTGGTAAAATGAAAAGGAAGGCCTATGGAAGATTCTTCTTGGTTGTCTAAGGCAGAGGTTGACCGTTTGGGTTTTCCTCAACCATCTGAGATGTGACGGGGTCACTTCTCAAATTACCCTGGGTGTCTGATGTAGGAGCATCCAGTGGTGTGAGGGCAATCTTGCATCACCCAAAAAGATGATTTCCATTTTTGTTCTTGTTGTTTTCTTTTTGTAGATGTTTTTGTATTTCTGGATACCCTTTTCGTCGAATAAGAGTTTCCAACTTTCAGAATTGCTTTTCTACTTTTTTTGCTCAACTGCTATTTTTATTAGGTTTGAATTTGAAGTCGTGGGAAGACAGAAATTTATGGGAAGGTTCAGGATGGAAAAATACACTATCTGGTGAAAGAATCAGGTCAAGATCATTCACGACTTGAAAGTTATTCAAGTTCCAGTTTCTACTTTTTGCCCTGAAAAACCTTCCAAGCTCAGTTTGAGGCACTAAACGATCCCGGATGGACCTAAAAATTTGCGGAAACGCCAAAGTAGTCCGCCAAAGGCCTACTTTGCAAAAAATCATCTTTTCGAGAGCTTTCCAAAAAGGTATTATCATTGAAGATCCGACAGTTGGATTAAAAGTTATGGATGCCGGAAGTTGGTGCATATTTTAGAAATGTGCTAATTTTCAACCGTGAATTTAAACTTGAATTTCAAATTGTAATTTTGGCGCCAAACCGTCAAAAATCTTATCTCGAAGGTTGTTTTTGGTTCCAAACTGAAAGGGGTCTATTTAGGGGCTTGTTTCTGACTTTTGGGTAACTTTTTGGGGAAAGAAGTTGGCATGCTGCAAAAGGGGGATCTGGGTAATTTTTTGTAAGTCTGTAATTTGCATGTAATACAGAGCTTGGGGATTTGAGATCCTCTGCATGTAAGAAGTTCAATCTTTATGAATAAAATATTATTCTCTCTTTTGTGAGTGTATTTCCGTGTCTCGGGTTTGCTCCCTCGTCAATGTACATGCAATATATTTATGTATGCATAGATCTAGATTGATATTTAAAAATACAAGTTCATTTAAAAATAACTTTCATAAAATTTATTTAATATAAATTATATGTATTTAACACATCTTGTACACAATTTTATTTGCAGGGCTCAACACATCCATTAGAGCAGGACCGTTCTCATTCAGATGGCCATTTGTCTAGGAGTAGACATTCATATTAGGCCATGCACTCTAGATTTATGATCTTGACCACATGTATTTGATTATATGATGATCTTTAATAGTATTTGATATTTGATGATCTCTAACTTACATTTGCTTATATGATATACATACATTTTCTTATTTTTTGATCTTTAGTATTCGACATTTGATGATCTTTAATTTACATTTTTCTTTTATGATATGTACATATATTTTCTTATATGATATATACAAACAGTTACCTCTTTGCTTATAATATGTGTTATGTTTATATGTATTGAATCCCTTTACATGTATGTACATGTGTTTGCTTGTAGTTTAAACATGTTTACACATAATATATGTATGCATTTGCTTTAAATATTCAATAAACATACATGTTTTCTTATTTTATGATCTCTTACAACTTAAATTTCCTTATATTCAATATACATTTGATCTCTAGTAGAATTTTAGGGAAATCAATGTCACTTTATAATTAAGTTCATTCATGTTGATCACAATAAATATTTTTTTAAAAATGACTTAAGCAAATATGAACCATTATTGAGTTGAGAACAAGATATAATATTTTTGACAAGTAACTTGAAATTCAATTCAAATATAATTTTAAGAAAATTCAATTCAAATTATATCGAGCTATTATACGTTTTTGACAAGTAACTTGAAATTCAATTCAAATATAATTAAGAAAATTTTATTCAAATTATACCTCTATTTTACATTTTCGACAACTAACTTGAAATTAAATTCAAATATAATTAAGAAAATTCAATTCAAATTATACCTCTAATTTACATTTTTGACACTTTAACAAAATTCTAAAATTACTAGATATGTTGTGCATACCTATGAATTAAATATGTTCAACAAAATCCACAATGAAATAGCTTGTTTTTTTACTACTTGATTCATTTAAACTAGGATCTAGTTATTCCATGTACACTTGAATAATTTTGATTCACTTGGAGCGTAGATTTTGGAGAAGAAGTTTTTGCACATTTATCAAGGAGGAAAATATTGGAGCTCGACAACTTTTCATTTTTATCAATCAAGGAAAAATTTGGAGGATAATTTAACTAAGTTGGTAGAGGACTTGTTTAGAGTCATCTTTAAGTTGAATAAGAAAATGGGACAAAAAAGAAAAAGAAAAAATGTGGTTCCAACAAAAATTACTGCCAAAGAAGAAGAACAAAAGAGGCTGACCAAAACTTGAAAATTATTTCATAGAAAGAAACAAGGTATATGCTTGTTTCTTCTCTTTCTCACTCTCAAGTGTGTGTTTAGGACTTTTACTTTGAAGGTTTCTAACCATCATTGCACTTGAATGACTATAAATACTTTTAAATATCCTCAAGTCATCTTGGTCATGCAAGCTGCAAGTTTATATGATCCTTGACTCCAATTCCTTAAGCCAATTCTTTTTGTTTCAATATTTGTGTCTTGTGTCTTTGGTCTTTTATTTTCATCACTTCAATGTTCTCATTTAATTATTTTTATGTTTTATACTCTAGGGATTCCTCAAGTTGGAGTCGAGCCAAATCTAGATATTGGATCAAATGAATCCGTTGAAGAACACATGGACCTTGAAGCTAGGGAAGAGACCCAAGTTCAAACAATGCTTGTTGGAGAGGGTTCAAGATCACTTCCTTCTATTGGTATGGATGAGCATATAAAACTAGCACAAACTTCTCTCACTTATAGATCATCATGTTTTATCAGTTTGTTTACTTGCATACATAAACTTCACTTATATTTAACATCATCTCTCACTTTTGTTTGCAAAATATTTTGTGACACATGTGTAGGAAGGGCTCAACAAGTAGGAAGTTTTCATACTCAAGTTGAGCCAAATCTAGACATTGGATCAAACGAATCTGCTCAAGAATGCATGGTCCTTGAAGATAGGGAGGAGGCACAAGTTCAAACAATGCATGTTGGAGAGGGGTCAGGATCACTTCCTCCTACTAGTATGGATGAACATATAAAACTAGCTGAGAAGGTGGGGAAACAAATTTCTCATAGAAATTTAGATCATTTACTTGAAATGGATATGGAGTAATTGAAATATTATGCCAACCAGCCTTATAATAAGAGAAAGAGGTCAATGACTAAATCTGTAAATGGAATGATCAATCATCATTTCAGTCATCTTGATACACTTGAAAAAACCCAATTGTTATCACGTTTACTTCTTCGTGATGAGCTCAAAGAGTCATTACAATTGTTGGGTGTTCATTCAGCATCAAATAAGAAGAAACACATGGGATTACAAAAGGATATTGTTCAAAATGTTAAAAAGGGTTTAGAAACCATTAGGAAAGGATCTCAATCAGTGGATAAAGCCACTACAAAAAGGGTGATGTTGACATCTATTATACATCAAGATATAGCAAGAAAAAGAAAAATGTCTGCACTTTTAACTGAAATTGGTTATAATAGAACCACATTGATAAAATATGAGAAAAAGATAAAGTTTTTGGATGAGAGTTTAGAAGGAAATTGGGCAATTATGTGTAGAGCTCCCCATTCTGACAGGATTGAAGATGTTGTTAGGAACTTGGTCTCAAGTTTTTGGCATAATCAGACTCGTCCATCATCAAATACTAGAGATGTTATGAGACACAGGATTGGACCTAGTATTTATGAAAATAATATCAAACATTGGCTAGACAACACAATTTGAGATGTATATGAACTTTTGTAATGCATATCCTCATATAAAGATTGGGAAAAAAATGTTTCAAAGGTTAAAGCCATATTATGTAAAGATAAACAAGTTTTTTGAAACTTGTTGTCATTATCATATTGAATTTGATCTCTACTATCAGTTGTTTCGAAAGATGAGAGAAGAAAGATGTGGGTTTCAAAATGCACCTCCTAAATAGGCAAGTTTGTTCATAAAGTCTATATTATGTGATCATGAAAATGGACCTCAAATAAATTGCATAAAAAGGGAATTTTAGGGACATGTGGAAAATTCTGGAGTAAATTTCCTTTAAGAATTGAGGATACTGACCTAACAAAGATAGTAAATTGCAAGAGGTAAGTACTATTTTTAGAGAGTTTATTTGTTTCAATTTCTCATAGATCAAGTTGTTTGGATTCTCTTTGATGTAATGTTTCATTGATCAAGTGTGGTTTATTAGTTATTCACATATTTTATTGACACAGGTACAAGTATGTAAAGTTGCAAACAAATTTTGGGAAAGAATCCACAAGGTTGAACTATGTAGACAAGGAGATTCCCATTGGAAAATTTATGGAAGATTTTCAAAAATTGATATGACCATACATACATCATTCATTTTTTGCTAAGTGGCAAGCACAACAATTCCAAACATTGAGAGATACTTTCCCACATGGAACAATTCTATCAGTAGTTGACTTTGCAGAAAATTACTCCTTTGTACATCAAAAGGAGATTCAATCAGACTATTACTTTTCAAAGCAGATCACTATTATAGTTCATTATGTAAGCTATTGACATGTACAATCAGAATTGGATGGTGTTGAGAGTACAGATGAAGAATGAGCCATTAAGAAAGAATATCACTTTTATATTAGTGATGAGGATAAAGTATATGACACTTTAGTCCAACATTGCTTTTACAATATTTTTGAGAATTTGAGAAGTGTATAAAATTTGAAAATCATTTTGTATGGTCGTGATGATGCTAATAATTCAAATATTCATGGTCATTCTATGCACTTCTTGTAGATACTGCACCCATAAAATACCACATGTTTAGGAGTTTTTAGGAGTGGGTAATGGAAAGGTGAGCATGATGGAGCAGAGCTTGCATCAAATGAGCTTTAAGAAAGCATCAAATGAGTTATCTAGAAGTTCATCTAGACAATGCACATGATGTTGTTAAATGGTGCAAGAAACACTTTGTAATCAAATGTGGTCACATCTTCAAGAACAAACCAACACATTCCACATATAGAGTGTTTTAGATATCGGGTATGTATAAATTACATTAAATCAAAATTTGATTTTATTTAAATTTAATATATATATATATACATATTTCTTCACATAAGTATTTTGTTGTACATATGTATCTAGGTGTGGATAGAAGATCAATGCATGGATGCAAGAGGGTAGAAAAAACAAGATCTTTGCATTGTGTTAGGAGTTTAGATAGTCGCCATGGATGGATATTAGACACAAGGGATTACTCTTGTTTTTGCACTAAGTGCATTGAGGGAAACTCTGATTATGCATGCAACAATCAAGAACTTGGATATGTTGGTAAATGGGATATGGTACCACTAGTTGTTTCAGAAACATATGATGAAAACGAGGAAGAAAGATTTGAAGACATTCCTTTGATTTCAATTGATTATGACCATATTTCAGGATTGGTTAGAAAAGGTACACATGTGCAAGTTTTCAATAATTTAAATATTATATATATAGTTAATGATTTTTAGAGACATTTCTAATTTTTTTAGATTTTTTTTTTGTAAGTTTGGTGTATATGAGATGTTTTTGTAGTCATAGCAGAGCCTGGAAACATCGAAGGTGTTAGCTATTATTTATTGCGTTGCATAGAAGAGAGGAATAAGTTAATGGAACTTGAAACAAGTGATGGAATGTCATTTCCCACAGGTGAGTTTGAATTTAAAATTTTATATACATTGTATTCACATGTGCACATTACATTATAAACATTAAATATATATTGTACAAACCTTCAGCATGAAAGTGTTGCACACATACATATGTCTTACCTTAGGTTCATGTTTACCATGCAGGTTCTGTTGTAGTTCAAGGGACATATCAAAAACAAGTCAAAGTTGTTCAGCATGGGATTCATTTTGTTGATATCAACCTGATAACAAGGTATATCAATATAGTCACTTAATAATTGCTACCACTCTACATCTTCATGCAGTTCCACATGCACGTGGCTGAAGAAAATGGAGACTAGATAGTGATGATCATCAAAAAATTCTACATGTTATTGAAGAGCGGGTTGAACCAGAATCTTTGACTTAGATTATATCCATGGTTTTCAAGTTCACTTGTAACCCTATACATGTTCAAATGAGAACTTATAGTAACTTGTACATAGATGTAAATCATTTTGTGTAAATTACAATTATATGTACATATTTGTTCCATGGAAAATTTTTAAGTTCAAGAATTTTTTATAGCATCATCTCTCACTTTTTTTGGTTGCATGTAAACCCATATATATGCTTTCAATCCTTATTTGAAACGTAGTGAATTTTTTTAAAATCATTTTGCCTAAAAATACAATTATATGTACATATTTGTTCCATGGAAAATTCTTAAGTTCAAGAATCTTTGATAGCATCATCTCTCACTTTTTTTGGCTACATGTAAACCCACATATATGCTTTCAATCCTTATTTGAAATGTAGTAAGGTTTTCTAAAATCATTTTGCCTAAATTACAATTATATACAACTTATATTTGTTTCATGGAATTCTTAAGTTCCAGAATCTTATATACACTTATATAATACTTATATAATTTGTTCCATCGAATTGTTCCATGGGAAACTATGTAAATTTTAAAATTAAGTATTATCTAATTATAAAATGGTTGTACACATATATAAAACATAAATCAATGAAAATAAAAAAATAAACCCTAACCCTTAAACCCTTAACCCTATAACCCTAAACCCTTGTAACCCCTACCCTCTATCTCTCTCTCACTCCCCCCTCTCTCTCTTGAAAGTCTCTCCCTCCTACCCACTCTCCGTCTCAAGCTCCTCTACCCTTAACCCCTAAACCCTACCATTTATCTCTCTCCCACTCTCCCCCTTCTCTCTCTCAAGTCTCTCCCTCCTACCCCCTCTCCCTCTCTCCCTCTCCCTAAACCCTTAAACCCTACCTTTATCTCTCTCCCACTCCCCTCTCTCTCAAGTCTCTCCCTCCTGCCACTCTCCCTCTCAGGCTCCCTCTGCACCCTTAACCCTTAAACCCTAGGACCCTACCCCTTTATCTATCTCCCTCTCACCTTCTGGCTCTCAAGACTCTCCTCCTCACACCTCTCCCTCTCTCCCCTCTACATGTAGCCATAAACCTAAACCCAAGCCCTTATACCCCCTACCCTTTATCTCTCTCCCACTCCACCCTCAGCTCTCTCTCTCTCAAGTATCTCCTTCCCACCCCCTCTCCCTCTCTCCCCTCTACCCTAAACCCTTAAACCCTACCCATTATCTCCTTCCCACTCCCCCCCTCTCTCTCTTGAAAGTCTCTCCCTCCTACCCACTCTCCCTCTTGAGCTCCTCTACCCTTAACCCCTAACCCCTACCCGCTGTCTCTCTCCCACTCCCCTTCTCTCTCAAGTCTCTCCCTCTACCCCTCTCCTCTCCCTCTACCATAAAACCTTAAGCCCTACCCTTTATCTCTCCCCCACTCCCCCCTCTCTCTCTTGAAAGTCTCTCCCTCCTACCCACTCTCCCTCTCGAGCTCCTCTACCCTTAACCCTTAAACCCTACCCTTTATCTCTCTCCCACTCCCCCAACTCTCTCTCAAGTTTCTCCTTCCCACCCCCTCTCCCTCTCCCCTCTATCCTAAACCATTAAACCTACCCTTTATCTCTCTCCCATTCCCCCCCCTCTCTCTCAAGTCTCTCCCTACTACCTCCTATCCCTCTCTCCCCTCTACCCTTAACCCTTAAACCCTAAACCCTTGTACACCCCCTACCCTTTATCTCTCTCCCACTCTCCCCCTCTCTCTCTCAAGTCTCTCCCTCCAATCCCCTCTCCCTCTCTCCCCTCTACCCTAAACCCTTAAACCCTACCCTTTATCTCTCTCCCTCCCCTCTCTCTCAGGTCTCTCCCTCCCACCCCCTCTCCTCTCTCCCCTCTCCCTTAACCCTTAAACCCTTGGCCACACCCCTACCTTTATCTCTCTCCCCACTCCCCCTCCCACTCTCCTCAAGTCTCTCCTCCCCCCTCTCCTCTCTCCCTCTGCCTAAACCATGAAGCCCTGCCTTTATCTCTCTCACTCCCTGCACTCTCTCTCTCAGGTCTCTCCTCCTACCCCCTCTCCTCTCCTCTACCTTAACCCTTAAACCCTAAACCTTTGTACCGCCCTACCTTTATCTCTCTCTGCTCCCCTCTCTATCTCAGGTCTCTCCTCCTGCCCCCTCCCCTCTCCTCTGCCCTTCAACCTTGTAAACCCTAAACCCTTAAACCCTGCCCTTTATCTCTTTCCCACTCCCCCTGTCTCTCTCAAGTCTCTCCTCCTACCCACTCTCCCTCTCGAGCTCCTCTACCCTTAACCCTTAAACCCTAGGACCCCCTAGCCTCTTTATCTATCTCCCACTCACCCCCTTCTCTCTCTCAAGACTCTCCCTCCTACACCCTCTCCTCTCCTCTGCCCTTAAACCAGGCCTTGACCATATGCCCCCTACCCTTTTATCTCTCTCCTCCCCCTCTCTCTCTCTCTCAAGTATCTCCCTCCTACCCCCACTCTCCCTTTCTCTCCCACTCCCTCCATATCTCTCTCTCAAGTCATAATTTAAAATGAATATCATTTATATTTATATTAATATTAAAAATTAATTTTCAATAGATGTGGTTCAACTGAAGATGTTTAGAATGTTTGACTAAACCCCTTTCAAATCTATTTTTTTATTGTATGTTAAATGGGTTCGGTCAAACCATGGTTCGGTTGAACCCCCATTCGACTAAACATTATTTTTTTGTTTGACTAAACAGTTGTTCAACCGAACCCACTTATTTGCACCCACATCCTCTCAGGGGCCAAAATTGCTCAAAATTTTGCACTTCGAAGCTTGATTTGAGAATGAAAATGGAGGAGATCTCAAAAACCCAACTGGTATCAAGTAGCCCTCAAAACAAGCTATCCAACGAATATAATTTTAACATTTTTTTATTATATTATCTATTTGTTTTTTAAGTTTTATTAAATATAGGTTTTTCACCGAAAACAAAACTCTTTGTTCTACACACATGGAAAAATAGAAGATTATAAAAAAAAATTACAAAAATATGAGTGCACCAGATATTGGAGTCCTTGATCCAACAAAAAAAAAAAAAAATTTGATACATATAGTAAAAGTTATGCATTATACGGTTGTGTTATGTCTGAATTGTAATTTATTTGAGTTTGAAACTTGATTAAAGAAACAATATTCAATAAAAAACTATCTAACCAAGTGGAAGCACTAGATATCAGAGTTACAAATCTAAATTCAAAAAAATTAGAATTTTATCTTTCAAGGAAAAAATGTTATGCATTATACGGTGTGCGTCACTTTTTAAAAATGTTGTTTTTTGAAAAAAACCAATTTTTGTGGGAGATGCAAAAATAAGTGCAATATGATTCCAAAAATTTTGAAAAAAATAATTTTAGAATCTACAGAGAAAATGTGACAAGACTCTAATTTGCATCATCTTCAAATTCCTCATGGTTTAACCGCTATAGGTGCTCGAATGTGAAGATTTAGTTAAAAAAAAGTCAGTGTCTAGTTTGGCCAAAAATTGTAAACCACTATTGTGGGATCACCCATTATATATATATAAACATATACATATATATATATACATATACATATATATATACATATACATATATATATATACATATACATATATATACATATATATATATTGCTTTGTTTTAAATAAAGCTTCATGATTTGAATGCATGAGTCGTTTGGACCAAAGAAAAGTAAATTTGAAATGGACTAAAATACATATATTTTATGGAATGATGATAATGTTCCATGGTTCGATCAACCAAACTGTAGTTTCATAAAAACAAGGGAATCAAATGAACAATTGGGTCTTAAACTGATCCATTTATATGGATTTATGCTAAGCATCACTCAGCCTTAAATGCTTCACTTATAATGGTTAACACTTTGATAGAATGGAAGAGTCATTCTATTCTACCCTTTTAAATTAGACTCGGCTCACAAACATCTAAATCAAAGACATAAGTTGAGGGTTCAGCTATAAGCTAGAACCATCATCAAACTTAAGAAGAATTTGATCACAAACATAATGCTCGTGCTATGGTATTAAACAAGGAAATCATTGGAAATAAAATAGTGAATTTCAGCCAAGTCAATAACACAGAATAAAAGTGATAGGGGTGATTTATATAGTCGATTATCCCCCTCTTTTTCTCAACTAATAACATACAAGGGTATTTCTTATGGAGTCCTCCATCTTTCATCACTTATTTTATTGCATTCTATTTTGGGGAGGAGTTTTGTTCCCATTTGGTTTTCTCCTTTACGCCATTTGATTTAGTTTGCATTGCATTTGTAAATGGGTACCTGATCAGGCCTTGTTGCCAGGACTCATCTTTACATAATAATTTGCTTCTCCCTAAGTTGCACTTGTGGGGGGTGTTGGTGTAATTAATTATTTAATTACACTTTAGCATAAGTTTACTTAGGCATATTTTATTTCCTAGGTTAATTATAATCCTTATCTAGTTGAACTATCTTTTTGCTCAAGATAAGATTAGGGTTGTGCATGTCTTGCTTTTTTGCATGATTTCCTTTTTGAAGGATTTTGTATTATTTGTAAAATAATTACTTTCAATAATCATAATTCTATTTTTTTGCTTGTACATAATGGCTCTGTGGGTTTACAGAACATTTCTTCTTTTTGTTTTGAATATCTATTGCATGTGATAGGTGATTCTTAGGGACTGTGAAGTTGATTTTTCAACTTCTACATCAAAAATGCAAAATCAGGAAATCAAACGTCCACCACTATGAAGAGTGTCGAGCCAAATTTCTGACGATATCTTGTTTTTGAAAAAAGGCCTCCATTTGCAAAAGTTACGCAAAAAAGAAAAAAAGTCCTATAAAAGGCACTTTCAATGCTAAACAGGTGCAAAACAATAGCCCTCGGGGGCTAGCAGAAGGTTCTCCATGCAACCACAGGCTACACAATTGCAAAAAAAAAACCACCGGTGCTTAAAGCACTAAGCACTTTGTCTTCAAAGTGACCACGGGTGGAGGGCTAAGGTGCTCAACAGAGCAAAGGTTTCAACCAGTGGAGCTCCCAGTTCTGCAAGCAGACCACATGCTGGGAGGTAAGCCGCCTGTGCTGTGAATAGTGGGAGGAGTAGAGGTGGCTGCTGGTGGTGGCGGTGGCTGGAGTGGTGGCCGCTCGGTGGAGAGGTGGCGGCAGAGGTGAAATGAATAGGAGGCGCAGGAAATGCCCCCCAAAATCGTGAATCGTGCACTCGAGCCAAATTTTTTATGCCTTTTTTTCAACTCTCACCAAAATTGACAAAATGAAAGGCGTTTATGGGGTTTTTGGGCGCTTTGATCACAATGGCGACATCCGTTTGGCCCAAAAATGCACAAAAAATTAGGCTACCCCCATATCTACAAAAAAATAGCCTGGCTTGAAACCCTTGCATAGAAAAAGATGTTGTGAGAGAATATCTTCAAATCACGAACAAGCAGCAATAGGTCTAGAGCTTTGATACCATGTTGAAGTTGAAAAACCAACTTAATAGTCCCTAATAATCACCTACAAACAATCACCTATCACATGAAACAAATATTCAGAACAAAAGCCTTCAAAAAGGAAATCATGTAAAAAAGCAAGACATGCACAACCCTAATCTTATCTTGAGCAAAAAGATAGCTCAGCTAGATAAGGATTATAATTAACCAAGGAAATAAAATATGCCTAAGTAAACTTATGCTAAAGTGTAATTGAATAATTAATTACACCAACAGTATTCATGACCTTACTTCTTTCACATAGAAACGAATCAGTTTGGGCATGGTGAGCCTATAAGGTTGCTACCAAAGATGATGGACTGAGAATTGATTTGTCAAAAATGGAGTCAATCAAAGATGGTGAAACAAAACATTAAAACAAATTAAAGGTCTCTTAAGTAGGGACAAAAACTATGCAATAGTTTCTTTTAGTAGACCCAATTATCTAGAGGAAAAATATAAATTTTTAAAGGAACTAAAAGAGCTTGAAAAGGGACAAAAAGTTTCCATGAAATATAACCTTACCTTTGACTTTTCACACTTGACCAACAATGTAGATTATGTTGAAAGGAAGCTGCTTTTCTTCCCTAAAAGCCTCCTTTCTTCTTTGGAATTCAAACTTCTCCCCTTGCTTTTTCAGACCAAATCCCATGAATGGTGCCCTCTCATCCTTTTCATGCTTTTGTGATTCTTTTCTCTCTTACAAAATATACATTTTACACTATATTTGGTGAGTTCATAAAAGTTAGCCACCCCATTATGCAATTAAATCTTTTGCAATTTTGGATCATGGGTAACCCTCAACCCACCACTTCCTCCATTTTTTTGAATTATTTTGAAAACATCCCAAGCACTCAATATTATTTAACCATTTAAAATAATAAGCCCTTTAATTAATGATTTAATATTTTTATTTAAAAGTTATTTAGATAATTATATCTTAAATGTTTTACTTGTGTTTTTCTTCATTTTCATTTGGCATATTGAAACAAATATTTTCATCACCTCTTGCACCTCTAGGGTTTTGCACCTAAAAGAAGAGAGAGACAAAGATCCACACATCATTCAAGAACAAACCCTTGAGATTTCAATGCAAAGGAGATTCAAATCTGCCAAAGGGTTTGTCCTAAAGGCTGAAGAAAGATAAGAGGGGTTCACCACCAAGTATAAACTTGGAAAATGTACGATGTTTGAAAACACAATTTGATATGAAAACATATGCTAAATGACTTATAAATAACCATGAAAAAAAACAAAAAACTATAAAACTTAAACTGTGTACCTAGAAACTAATGGAGCTCTGGCAATGCTACTAACCCTAAAATTTTGACCTACTGGAACTCATTCATCATTCTAGGCGAATTAGTCTCAGATTTGGAAAATAGTACTAGAACCTATTTTAGCCAAATGGGTATCCAAATCCACCAAAATCTTTGAAAAATAGGTATAGTGGGACTCATTCACCACTAATGGAAAATGAGTCCACTTCGACTTTTCTAAAAACTCAAAAATGGAATATGTAGCTCTCAGTGTGCTCTTTCTGTTCCTTTAGGTGTTCGGATCTGAAACCCTAATTTTTTGGGACTATAAGTGACTTTTTGTGAAGATTTTGACCTAGAAAATAGGAATATGACTACCAAGTTTGAAACCTATTCTTTGATGATCTCCAAGCCTTTAAATCACCTAGATTTGCAATCACACAAAGAAAGAGAGAGAAAATGTTGATTGTTATGGAATGGGGGTTTGCCTTAGTCAAACCCTATTTAGGTAATTAAACCAAAAGGATGAAACAAGATAATGAAGCATGAAAATGAATCAATGCAATTAGAAAATTTCCATGATGATGAATCTTGAATTTCTGCAACAATGGATGAAGAATCTGCCCTTGAATGACCTTAGAAATGATCTTGATTGCTATCTTGATGATCTTGTGAAGACTGGAAATGCTTAACCCTAGCTTGCTTGACTTGACAACATGAATACCTTTTTTTTTAAACAATGATTCGAGGGATTGTTTATTTATGAGAGGCACTCAAATGGCCATTAATTTGATCCCCAAGGATGATATTGAAGAAAATTAAACTTAAAACCCATTTTTTCCACTCAAACTTCAAAAACAGCCCAAATGGGACTCATTCGCTATCCTGGATGAATGAGTCCCACCTAGATGGGACTAATTCACCCAAAGTGGTGAATGGGTCACATAAGGGCTCTTTTTCCAGCTGGGGTGTCGAGGAGTGAAGAAACCAGGTTTATATGTTGATTTTGTGATGGACAATATGGGGTCATAGGGGCCTATTAATGATGATATAAAGGGTAATTAGGGCTAGGGACACAAATTTCAATGTGAAAGTGTGATTAAATACACTTTACAACATTAAAATGAGGTCTACATAGCCTAGAAAGGCACAAGATCCAATGTAAATGTGTAAAACATATTACAATGCTAGATTATAACTAAGTTTAATTTACAATCCATCTAGATTAATGTGAGAATGCAATTAAATATATTTTACAATATTGAATTAAGGGAAAATTAGGTTCATATGCCTAATAAAAGTCTAAAAAAGTGTGAAATTTATTTACAACACTTTACAACACCTTTATAAGACATCAAGAAATGCATTATATTCAGTTTGCAAGGGCCCAAGAACTAATGTGGATGTGTAAAACAATGCACAACACTAGATCAAGCTGATATTAAGTATAATTTATCATTAACTATTCCTAAATCAAGCAAGGTGCACTTTTGTCTATGCTACACATACAATAGCATCAAATAGACATGGTAGGAAAATTATGAAACAAATTTGTTTTCCACATGCTTACCTATTTAATCATTAATGCATTTTCTCATGAAATATTTTTATCTATCTGTAGACACATAAAATGTACTGATTGACATTAGACATCTGATCCTCACCACTAACATCGCTTCGTCCTGAATCATCCTTCGGTCTAACCATTTAATTGAATACCTTCATCTGATTAAATTCATCAATATTCCTCTCTTAATTAAATATATCGGTTATCTAATTAAGTCTTTCTTTCTTGATAATTAAATTAACCATTTTGATCTAATTATCCTATTTAATTAAATAATTAATTTTATTTGATTAAATCTCTAAAGTCTATCTATTAAATTAAATAAATTAAAACCTTATTAAATAGTTTAATCTAACATCATCTCTTTTAATTAAATAAATCAAAAATCCTTATTTAATTAATCCTTTATCACATTCTTCTCATATTTGATTTAAATAAATCCACAAATTTAAGTCAAATAGGTCACATCATTTAATCCCTTCATTAAATTAATTAACCTTGATTAATTTAATCTCTTCTCGTGTCCCATCCTCCATTTTTTACCACTTTCACATGAAAATAGACTTATTTGATTTATTAAATCTCTATTTTCCTCAACAAGGCATCTTTTAAGGAATATGCTCTCAATTTGAATGCAAAATCCAAGTGGACTTTGGCCTTCCAACAAGGCATTTACTCCTCTTACAAATTCCATTTTCCTTGAGCCAAGTGGCATTCAATGCATCTTCTTTCCCTCTTACATGTCATTTCAACAATTTCAAAATTCAAATATATGCATTTAGTGACACATTCTTCAAAACTCGCACATCCTCCATCCACTCACATGTTGACAAATGACACTTTGCCATTGGCTAATTCTTAGTCCCACATTGCTCTATTTTGGACATTCATCCATCTCCTCATTCTATAAATAAGAGGCTAATCTCCTCATTTCATCATCCACAATTTGAGTAAACTTACTATGCTCAAATCATTAGCAACTTTCATCCATCATTAGTGAGTTCATAGCTAGGTTATGCAATTTTCTCTATTGGAGCACTCATCAAGCATCAACAAAGTGGATCACTCTTCATCACACATCAACCTTGCATCATAGGAGTTGGGAAAGGGCCAATTTTCACATCAAATTGGCACCAATTCCCCCATGGGATCAAGAGTTTGCTTGTTTTAATAGGATTTTAATCTATTTCATTGTGTTCTTCATTATTCTTTCCTATTTTAAACTTTGCTAATGGATTTCATGGGGAATCCTTGTTCTTGCTTTCATTTTATCTTCTAATGTGTTTGTTCATGTTGTTTTGTAGGTATTAGGCTTGGGGTTCGACACTATCAACTAAAAATTCAATGCAAATCCTATGATTTTTCTAGTGGTGTGTGCATGTTCCAAATTCTATTTAGCTTACTATTGTCATCTTCATAAATATTCCTACCTCAACCATTTTCTCAATCTTCAATCTGTTCCTACATTCACAAATTTGCACTTGCAAAGTTTCATCAATAACCTTCAACCAATGCTCGAAACAAAAAGATTCCAATTCACATCATAATTTTCATCTTTTGTATTCAATTGTAATAACACAAATATATTTAAATTTGTTTTCAAATCTTAAATTTATCACAAGTCAATAGATAAATTTGGTTTTCCATAATTATTAAAATAACACAACATTATTAAATGCAAGAAATATTTTGAGACATGACATCCTTCCCCACTTGGGAGAGAAATTGTTCTGATGTCTTATCAAACAACACTAAAGTAAATGTCTTTTTCAACATTCAATCATATTATTTTTCAAGCCAAAGTATCATAACATGCAAATCCAAAATATTAGAGCAATAGTATCTTGATGAACATTACTTGAGTCTATCTAGAAATCAAATAGGAAAGGAATTTTTTATTTCCTTCGCATCTTCCCAACTAGTATTGTCCTCAATATTGGTCCCACTGAACCTTGTATTGGACAATGTCTCTATTTTTCAACTTGACATTGTGTCTATGCAAAATTATAATGGGCTCCACCAACACCACTACTGGATCTTGCACCTATAGAGAATGCTAATCAAGTATATGAGATGCATCTAGATGATATGGCTTAAGAAAAGAAAAATACAATACATTATGGAGTCGAGCTAGAGTAGGTGTTAGAGCAAGTTAGTATGCAACCAGGTTAATGACTTCCAACACATCGAAGGGACCCACATATCTAGGGATCAACTTGGAATATTTTCTAAAGGTAATGGAGCTATTATGAAGCTTGACTCTCAAAAATACCTTATCTCCTTTTGAGAACTATCTGAAGGTTCTATTCTTTTTGGAATAAATTTTTTGTTTATATGCCACTTTCGTTAGTCTATCCTTAATGATTTTCATCCACTCATCCATCTCTTTAAGAATTTCAAGACCCACTATGATCATATCTTCCAGCCTATACAAATTAATGGGTGTATGACACTTTCACCCATAAAGAGCCTCGAAAGGTGCCATACCTAAAGACACATGGAAAGAGTTATTGTATGCAAATTCTACTAAAGTTAAATACTCTTTTCAATTATACTATTGGTCCATGCAATACATTCATAGGAAATCCTCTACTACTTGATTGACTCTTTCAGTTTAACCATTTTTCTGAGGATGATATGTTGAACTAAAATTCAACTTAGTTTCTAAAGTTACATTGAAAGTTGTTCAAAATTTTGACATCATCTAAGTATCCCTGTTAGATATGATAGTTTCAAGTACTTCATGCAAACAAAATATCTCTTGGAAAAAATTCTTGGCCAAGGTCAACGATCCATCCTTAAGGTTCCATAGAATGAAGTGTGCCACCTTAGTCAACTTATCAACTACTACCAAGATGATGTCATTCCTATTATTTCTCAAAGGTAATCCCTAAATAAAGTCCATGTTGATCACCTACCACTTGTACTCAGGTATGCCATGAGGATGGAGGAGCCATGTTACATGCACATGTTTAGCCTTGACTCACTAACATTCCAAGGATTTGGCTAAGTATTCCACTACATATTTCCTAAGATTAAGGAAGAAATACATAGATTTCAACTATGTAATCATCCTAACAACTCTGGGGTGTCCTAAATATGGTGCACTCTAGATTTCCTTAAAGACCAACTTTATGAGATCTCTAGAATCTAGAATCTATATCCTTCTTTTATATCTTAGAATTCCATTTATTTCAAATTCATACCCATCATATAGATGGTCTAAAGGGTTCAACTATAAATCTTCCTTAACCATTCCCTAGTGCTCATCCCCTTCCATGTGCTGCATCACTTGTTACCTTAGATTGGATCGAGTCAAAGTCATAGCTGGCAAATGTATTCTTCTACTAAAAGCATCTGAAACTCTATTCTCTTTTCCTTTAATGTACTAAGATCTAAATCTGTACTCACTAAGGAACTCCACACATCTTACTCGAGGTTTATTGAGATTTGGTTGTGTAAATATATATCTCAATCCCAGATGATCTTTTTTTAGCACAAATGGCTTTCCCAAGAGGTAATGCCTCCACATCTACACAACATGCACTATGGAAGCAAATTCCAAATCATGTGGTGCATAGTTTGCTTCACATTGTTTAAGCTTACTTGGCTCACTTGCCACCACTTTCCCATCTATAATTAATATCACTCCTACACCATCTCCCGAAGCATCTGTGATCACTTTAAATTGACCATTTGGATTGAGTATAAGCAACATTGGGGCTGTAATGAGCTTCTCCTTTAGGAGTTGAAATGATTGCTCACACTTTTCCATCCACTCAATCTTTTTCCCTTTCCTTTGAAGAGATGTGATTTGGGATGCAATCTGAGAAAATCCATGGATATACTTCCTGTAGTCTCTTGCTAGTCTCATAAAGATCCACATTTCTATCACACTCTGGATGTTGGTCATTCTACTATTGCATTATATTTTTGGGGTCTAAAAAGATTTATTTTGCTGATATGATGTGACCAAGGAAATGCACCATGTCCTGATAGAATGAGCACCTAGATATCTTCCTAAACAAGTTATTCTCTCTAACACACTGTAAGACTATCCTCAAATGCTTATCATGCTCCTTGATGGACTTGGAATAAATCAAGATGTCATCAATAAATATAAAGACAAATTCATCTAGACAATCTTTGAATACACTATTCATGAGATTCATGAAAGCTACTAGTGCATTCTTTGACCAAAAGGTACCACTTTGAACTTGTAGTGTCTATACCAATTTCAGAAAGCAGTCTTAGGGATGTCCTCTTCTTTTATTCTCAACTAGTGATAATGAGATCCAAGATCTATTTTAGAGAACACTATTTCTCCCTTCATCTAATCAAATCACTCATCAAGCCTCAGAAGAGGATACCTATTCTTGATTGTCACCTTGTTCAGCATCTGATGGTCAATACATAAATGCAAGGTTCCATAATTCTTAACAAAGATAATTGTCGCACCCCAAGGAGATACACTAGGTCAAATAAGGCCCTTTCTTAATAGTTCCTACAACTAGGCCTTCAATTGGAATAACTCAATGGTAGCCATCTTGTATGGGACTTTGGACTGTGGTTTAGCTCCTCATACTAGATTAATAGAGAAATTCAATTCTTGCTTGGGAGGAAGTTTTGTGAGTTCTTGAGGGAATACATTTTGAAAGTCCTTGAGAATGGGGTAATCATCCAAATAAGTCTTCATATTTTTAGGTTCACTCATGTGTATCGCATAGATAGTACACCCATTCTTTTGAGCCCTCTTGAGCTACATAGTTGAGATCTTCCTAAGCTTTAGTGGTCTATGGATTCCATGAATCTCAACCGGTTTTGTATAGTCATCTAGAAAATTCACCATCTTCTCCTCAAATTTTACAATGGACTTGTGCCTTGTCAATGGTCAACTAATCCACAAAATTACATCATAGGATCATAAGGTTGCTACATAAAGGTCAACTTGAGTCTAGAAATTGGGAAGTTCTAACTTGCTACAATAGAGATAGAATCCACCCTTTGTTTTTCTCGATTTCCATACCGGACCATCCAAGAATCAGTCACTTGTCAAGGTCTAATGGATAACTTAGATATCATTCTTGGGTCAACAAAACATTTAGTAGCTTTAGTATCAATTTGAAGGGTGGAAAATTGTTTTTTCTATGCTTGGGAGATAGAATAACAATCTTCTTCGCTCTCATTCAAGGATGGCCCTAGAGATCTCAACCTAAAACATGTAAAGGAGAAAGAGATCTTGCAATAGGGTTGTCCTAGGGGCTGATTATGAACTAATTAGGGGTGTGACACTAAGCTAGGGCTTGGGAAGACAAATAAAATGTAAATCAAAATGCTTAACCCTAATATGATGATGCAATACTTGACTAAATGGCCTAAAATTGCATGAAAATTAGGATAGAGAGGTGGGATCTCAAAATTGTGCACCTGGAAACCTAAACAAGGCTGAAATGATCTCTGAATTGCTAGAAATTCTAAAATTTTGATATGTTGGCTCATACGCCAAGCTAAGTGAATCAGTCCTAGATCAAGGTTTTTGCATAGGAATAGGTTTTTGGGAAAAGGGTATCTAAATCTGCAAGAATTTGGAGAAACACCTATAGTGGGACAAATACGACACTTCTGGTGTATTAATCACGTTCCACTTTTTCAAGAATTTAAAGTTCAAATCTACACTTCAACACCTGCTCTTCTCTTCCAAATTGATTTCTAGATCTGAATCTATGAAAGACCTACAAAATATAATATAGACTTGATTTTCTTATGGGGGTTTTCCTTGCTCAAACCCCTAGTTTGGTAATTAAACCTTGATAGAAATAAAGAAAATTGGATGCAAATAGGAATTTAAATCCTAACCTTAAGTGTGTCTAAGATTAGGAGATCTGAAAAGCAATACAACCCTATTCTAATGTGTAAGAATGAGGTGCATGAATGAAATATGAAGATGAATGACTCACTTTGAGAGATCTCCAATCTCCCAAATGAGTCCTAATAATGTTTGTATCTTCCTTAGGCTGAATGTAGAGTGAAAAATGAGGATGGAATTACTTAGGAAACAAGTCATTAGGGTTGGCTTGATGGCTAGTTGTATCTCCCCAACCTAGAATACATCATGATTCAACATAGACAACTATGATCAACCCTTGGCAATGTTAGATCTTGAATGAAAATGAGCTTGAAGACCTAAAAAAAAACTTTAATGCTACTCCAAGACTTCAACTTTGCTGTCTTTTGAAACTTGAATTCTCTTGTGAAAGAATGCTTGAAGATTCTTTAATGCTTGGCTCTTGAAATTGCTCTACAGAATGCTTTCTTAGATGAAATAATGGCTTATAATCTTTCTTATATAGGAATTAAACCTAATTTACTATTATTCAGATCTCAAAAGCCAACATCAACCAAAAATTTGAATTAAAAAGGTGATTTTCTTGCTCAAACCCTAAAAAATCCCCAAATGGGACTCATACACCATCTCTAGCATATGGGTCCCACCTAGGGAGACTCATATGCCCAAGGTGGTGTATGATTTGCACCCTACATTTTTGCGGTGGGTTTGAAGAATTTTTGATGTTTTTGATGATTTTGTCAAGTTTTTAGCTGAAATAAGTCTCAAGATCCAAAATAATGGGTCTTAGGGGCCTACTAATGATGACTTAAAGGGATATTTAATGCAAGGGTGCTAAAATAGGTCCAAATTAAGTGTGAAATTGCACTACTTTCAAGAGTGTACAATTTTCTACACTACACAATTAAAATAGAAAAAGGTTTTCCATATAGCTTACCTAAAAGCTAGATTGGCGAGGCTTGATATTTAGCTTGTCTACCATCCACCACCACATGGATTTGATGTGGGACATTTCCTTCCTTTCGTTCCTTTGAACATAGTGGGAAGCTAGAGGCGTAATGATCACCTCTACAAGTGTAGCAACCATCACGAGGGCCTTTTTGACCTCCCGACCTGTCTTTGTTGGAGCTCTTCTACTTATTAACAAAGTTACCTTTGCTATTGTTGGCCTTCTTATTCTTTATGCAACTGTTTCCCTATGCTTTCTCTTGTGATTTTCTTCCCCTCTTCAAATTCCTGATCTAGTGGGGCTTGTCTCCTTTTTGAAATTTCTTATTCCTGAATCAAGAATTAGAATCTAAATTCTTTTATAAATTGGATAGCTATTGCAACTTCTATTCTTGCATAGTTTCCTTCTCAAAGACCTCCTCCATGGTGAGTGCATTGTGTAAATCTACCTCCACTGAAATCTGAGGTCTCAACCCAAGTATAAACTTCCTGATTTAGAAGCACTCATCAATCTAATACAGGGGAACATACTTCAAAAAATGAGTAAACTTTTTCCAATACTAAGTTATTGAATTTCTCCCTTGAGCTAAGCTTTGGAACTCTGTCATCTTCTTATCAAATAAATACTAAGGGAGCCACCTTTTTCAAAATGCTAGAGAAACTATTCCTAGGTAATCTCTCCAAGTTGTAGTTTTTATTCTGCCAACTCATTGTCACACCAAGTAGTTGCCTCAATAGAGAGCTAATAGGCTACCCATACAACCTTAGTTTCATTTGATAAATTTTGAAGCCCAAAATACTTCTTCATTTTAATGATCCTTTATTTTTATTTTTCTCTAATTTTTTTTCCATCAAACTTTGGTGGAGCCACCCTTTTAAGGTCCTTGTCTAGTTCTCCTTCGATTCTATCTCATTTATTGACTTTGGGCTCTCTATGCCCTTGTGGCTACTCCTCATTCCTCCAGATCTGACCATCTTGCATTCCTTAGAATTCCCCTTCCAAATTGCCCATTCTATTTTCCTATTGGTTTAAGAGGTTGAGGATCCTATCCATCCTTTCATTCTAACCCTCATTTTGACCACCATTTGAACCTCCATTCTTGGTTTTCACAATGATGGTTCATGAATGAATTGCATCACAACCTAAATTTAGCACAACTAACACAAGTTTTTCTATATTTAAATATTTCAGTAGATAATACTTAGTATTATAACATGTAATCTTAAAAATATGTTCATGATCATTTATAACAAGAATAATTCATTCAAGCTCACAACTTTGAACATAAGAAAGACCTTCTTTATTTATAATAATATCGGATTACAAAGATCATGATTACAATTTTTTTCCCTCCTTACTAGGTGGTCTATGCAATATTAGTTAGACATTCCTTTGGGTCCTCATCAGAGTCTATTGCGGCCTTCTTGGAAGAGTTGGGATGTGTAAAAAAGCACTCCTTTTTCTCTATGGTTAGAATGGGTGCATTGGGTCTGCAGCCCAAAGGCCAATCTCAAATTTCTAAAGGTTTCTTAGTTTTTACAGGGTACTTAGACTCTTCAATTTTCTTTCCTCTCTCTAACTTGAGTCAAGTGAGGGTTTGTTCCAAAATCTCATGGTCTTTCCCTTCTTTTTCCCTTACTTTGACCTTCTCATACCTACATTCAGTTTAGGTTCATTAAACTCAAAATTGAGATAAGGATCAACTAACCCTAACTTAACCACTATGGGCTCATAGGCCTAGAGTTGAACCCTAAGCTATGATACCAAATGCAATGTGTCATACATAAATAACACTGAAAAATAAAATATGACATTATAAATAATAAATTAAAGACAATCAATTAGCTATTTTCCATCATAACACCATATATCAAAAATAAATAATTTATGTTCATTTCCAAATATCAAATTTACAAGTTACAATGTTTAGCTTAGGCCAACATAACCTCTTAGTCAACTCAAATTACATCATGAAGTACATGTAAAATAATCAAGAATATGGATTTCCATGTAATTCCTCTTCATCCCTCACCACATTTTGTGGATGAGAACATGGATCAGACACTTTTCCACCCAACCATGAAGCTATGCTTCCTCAAAATTCTTCCTAACTTAAAGAATACTCGACCCTACATGGAATACTTAGTAAGAGATAGAATATGCAAGGTGGAATCTAGTGCGTTCCTAACATCTACATGCATTTGTATATACATTTAGAATATGCAAGATCTATGCTAGGAAATGACAGAGAGCTACATTATACAATTTAGACCGTACACAATAATGGATTACAAATGCTTGGCCAAGCATATGGTGTATACAACTAAAATAATTTATATTTTGGAAAAATAAAACCTATACTCTTTGTCAACCCATTTTTGACACCCATCCCAAAAGGTAACCTCCCACATATATAAGATAACATACATCTTATCCAAGTCACACATTATGTAAAAAATTAACTTGTTTTCTAGTAGTTCTACTTGCCAATATTTTTTTGTAATGAGAAATCAAATACTCAACAACATAGTTTACGTTTGTCTCATCTTGGCTAATTCAGTTTAATAATATATGCAAGGAATTTAAAAAGTTTTGATAAATTTTGTTTGAAATTTAGTCATGATACATAGTCCATTTTATCAATTAGAATATAACGAGTCATGCATGCAATTCATATTTCCAAATTTTCTTTTATGAAATCTACATATTTTAGATAAAGAGAATTAATTAATTTAAAAGAAGGTATATCACATGTATGTGTAATGCATAAATGGAGATTTATGCATGTACACATATATGGCCTTCTGTAAGAAAAAATATGTATGCGTATACGTTCTTTGGTAAATAAAGATTCATTTTTATATACAAATTTTTATATTCAAGATGTCAACTTTCATCAAAAAATAATTAATTTCAATTGAAACACAAGGATCAAAAAGTCCCTAGAATTTTATAGAAATATGAAGCTCAACAAGATTTTCACAAAGTAGTTCAAAAGAAAGTGAAATTATCATTAGATTAAATCTGAGTTAAAACATCGTTTAAACAATAATAGTTTCATTGTAGTTTGTTTTCATGAAGAAATCACTAGTTTTCCTCATTCATTGTGATCTATTCAAAATGAATGTTATGATATGTTTATAACCACATCATCAGTGATTCTAGTAATTAAACATGAATAGGTGAAATAAATTTAATGCATAGTTGGTATTTCCAATACAAGGAGTGTGAAATGATAAGGTATTATTTTACACTTATGATTGATATAAGTGTCATTCTATTGAAAAAAAAAGTATACATGAAATTACTCTTAAATAAGAATGATACATGTCATTTAGTTTAAATTAATTCTTCAAATGAGAACTTAAGGTCTAATAATGATAAAATTTTGTATCACACAATTTTATACATCATTTTAAAATTATTTACAACAATATATTGAACATCATTCTGTTTTGCTTAAGTTTTCCTCTTAAAGACCTTGTTTATCAAGTTTGGAACAATATACATGTGATAGTCTAGAATGATATGCATGCTATCATTCAAACTTATACATATATCATTAAGGCTTTCATTATTTATTCCATCAAATATTATGAAATTTAAAGTATATTTTTAAGAATCCATTAGAGTCAAATCGTGAGCACAGTAAAAGTGATCGATCAACATCATTGTATCACATATAGCACACTAAATTTCTATTTGTATATTTACATACATATATATATATATATATATATATATATATATATATATATATATATATATATATAATGTACATCATTTTGTTCTTGAGTGACAATTAATAACGGGTCAATGGGAATGCAATGACCAACCTACTAAGGCTTCCTTTTTAATCATAGAAGATATTTCTCTATTCTAAACAACGCTTCATCATTTGAATGCATGAGTCATTTGGACCGAAGCAAAGTAAATTTGAAATGAAGGAAAATACATATATTTTATGGATCAACAACAATGTTCCCTGGTTCAACCAACGAAACCATAGTTTAGTAAACGCAATGGAATCAAATGGACACTCAGGTCTTTTCCCAATCCATCTATATGAGCTTAATGCTAAGCGCCACTCAACCTTAAAGGATTCAGTTATAATGGTTAACTCTTTAACAGAATGATAGAGTCATTCTACTCTACCCTTTTAAATTACACTCAGCTCACCAACTAGTAAATCAAAGACATATGGTGAGGGTTCAACTATAAGATAGAAACCATGAGAATATCCCTTACAAGGTTTGAACTTAAGAAGAATTCAATCGTGATGAGGGTGCAGCCCGAGACTTAGAAAATAACCCACAAACAAGAGAATAATTTTATTATTCAGAAAATGGAGCTTCTTACATGCAGAGGATCTCAAATCCCCAAGTTTTACAACACATGCAAGTTACAGAAAGCTACAGAATCACCCTTTCGCAATATGCGAGCTTGTCCCCAAAAAGTTACCCAAAAATTAGAAACCCACCCATAAATAGAGCTCCTCTTTAGTTTGGAGCCAAAACAACATTCAAACTTGAGTTTAGGTGGTTTGGCGCTGAAAATTTACAACATGAAGTTCAAATTTCAAAAGAGCATTTGCAATTTTATCTTCTAGAAAGTGCGCCAACTTCCCGGGACCATAACTTTTGATCCGGGACTCTGATTCGTGAACCGTTTCAACCATTGGAAAGGTATCAAAGTCAATAATGCACTTGAAATCTTCTATGCCAATTTTAGCAAGTTGGGGTGGATTAGAAATCTAAGTGCCTCAAATCTAACTTTCGGAGAAGATTTTTTAGGTGCAAATCTAGGAAACTAAAACTGTAATATCTTTCAACCCAGGAACAAAAAATAAAAACTGTAAATTGTGAATTTTTTTATGATGAAAAGGGTATCCAAAATGTAAAAACATCTAAAAACTGAGAAACTTGAAATTTAACTATTTTTGGGTCATGCAAGATTGCCCTTACACCACTGGATGCTCCTGCATCAGACACCCAGGGTAATTTGAGAAGTGACCCATCATGTATCAGATGGTTGAGGAAAACCCAACCGGTCAACGACTGCCTTAGATAGCCAGGATGAATCTTCCACAAGCCTTCCTCTCCATTTCACCAGATATTCTTCATACTGCCTATTTTTGGTACTCCTTCCCACATGACTATCCAAGATTGCTTCAATCTCCTCCCTTTCTGAAGTAGGTGCTAGAATGCCATACTACCCTATTGCTGGTGCTTCCTCCATTCCACCTTCATGATACTCTATCAAATTTGAAATGTTGAACACAGGGGAAATGTTGATTCCATCAGGTAACTCTACCTCATATGCATTCCCTGAATCATGCTCCTTCAAAATCTTCACGAGGGACCCGAATTTCTTCATCTTCAATTTGTTATAGGTTCCCATGAAATACTTTTCTTTCCTCAAAAGTGGACCATTACTTCATCGCGATTATAAAACTCCTTATTCCTCCTTTTACGGTTGCCTTAGCCTTACTTATTTGCATATTCATCTTATTAATGTGTTCTAAAGTACCTTCTCATGTATATTTGCTTGATGTGCTCTGCAAAATCTTTGGCCCGGCCTTATTTTTCTTCTCTTGGTCCATCTTCTCAGATTAAGGTTGTTCGAGGGCTACCTCCATACCTGATCTAGAATGGTGATCTATAAGTACTTCTAATGCTTACAATTGTTGCTTGTAAGAAAATTACACTTTTGGGGGTAAGATCAAGTCCCATCCCTTAGCAGGTTTTATCTCCTACCAAACATCTCGATGGGATTACAGAGACTCCTGTTAACAACCTCTGTCTGCCCATCTGTTTGTGGATGGTGGGCAGAACTGAACTTCAGCTCTGTCTTCAGCTTCTTCCACAAGCTCCTCCAAAAGTACCCCACAAATTTGGTGTCACAATCTGAAACAATACTCTTTGGCAGACCATGTAGCCTCACCACCTCTTTGGAGAACAAGTTAGCAATGTGGACTGCATCATGGGTCTTCTGACATGGAATGAAATGTGCCATCTTTGAAAACCTATCAACCACCACAAAGACTAAATCATTCCCTCATTGTGTCCTTGGCAAACCAAGAACAAAGTCCATACTTATATCCTCCCATGGCCTCTCTGGTACAGGTAAGGGTTGATATAAGTCTGTATTCTGGCTCACTCCTTTAGCCATCGGACATACCTTACATCTTTGTACAAACTTCTTCACATCCTGTGACAACTGAGGCCAATAATAATGCTCACTGATAATGGCAATGGTCTTATCCCGCCCAAAATGTCCTGCTATTCCTCCACTATGCTTCTCTTTTATCAGGTTCTCCCTCATGGAACTCCTCAAGATACACAATTGACTTCCCTTAAATAACATGCCATCCTGGATTATGAAATCCAACCACCTTGTCATGTCCACTGTAATAGGTTCCTTGCAAGCTTTCCAAGCCTCTACGAAATCAGGATCTTCTATGTATAGTGTCTTAAGTTCATTGAACCCAACCACTTCAATCTGCATCTTTGTCATCAATGTATGCCTCCTACTTAAGGCATATGCAACCCTATTTGAGTTCCCACTCCTATGTTTCAAAACAAAGGTATAACTCTACAAAAACTCTACCCATTTCATATGCCTCCGATTTAATTTTCCTTGACTATTTAGGTAGTACAAGGCCTGATGATCAGTATATAGAACAAATTCCTTTGGAAAAAAATAATGTCTACATTTCTTTAATGGCGAACTATTGCATAAAATTCCTAATCCT
>VDFB02000017.1:405184876-405209388 GCA_007258455.2 Sequoia sempervirens | reverse complement strand
CAATTTAGCACAAAAAGGGGCACGATTGTTCCTTTCTACTGTCAGAGGAACAACCCCTATTCATGGGTGGTGCGATTTGACTTGCTCCATCTTATCTTTAAGAGTGCCGACTCTCGGCACAAGGAGGCACGATATGCTGTGACTGATCTGTGGAGGCAGCAAGGAAGCTCTCCCACGTGCTTGAGCACATCGTAAGACCTTGGTTTCATGCGAGTGCTAGAAAGAGGGCAGAGGCACGTTGTCTAAAAGGCCAAAGCCTCGCCAATGCTGGTCTTTGTACACTTCTTTTTTTTTTTTTTAATGCCCACCTAAGTTATGCTTAAGGGGGGGTGTCAGTGTTTAACTTTAATGATTTTTATCCACATGTTGACCTAAGCCTACTTAGGCATGGCATTTATTGTGCAAGTTAAATATCTCTTGATATTTTTCCTTGCTAGATATTTGCTAGATATTTTCTAGATATTTTCCTCATACTAAGATATTTCTCATTCTTGGATATTTCTCCTTTATAAGGAGACCCTTGACTATCTAATACTATGAGGTGGAGTTTTGCATTATCTGTGCTTGTTTTCTATCTTTCTGATCTGTAGGTTCTTTCAATGTGCTAGCTAGAGGAGCCTCTATGTATATTTTTAGAGGAATTATATTTATGTAATGGTTAATTGATCAATGAACTTAATAGTAAGCAAGATATTATCTTAAATATTTTTAATCTTATCTTTGTTCATATTTAGCTATTATTTGTCCATGTTTCCATTGATTAATGTGTCATAAACCTTTACTATGCTTAAATTTATTTTTGCAATCTCTCTCCCTTTTCACCCCCTATACACCAAATTCACTATTAGCTTAGGATAGATAGGGAACTAGAGCTCTCAAGTCCTATAAATTTTCTTATATGTTCTACCCACATTATTTTTTATATTGATAAAAATAGGATTAAATGAGGCCTTGACCCCTTACATACTAGCAACCAAGATGTTAGAGGAGGGTGGCTTCAAAATAGTGGTTTACAAATTATATGAGGAAGGAAATTTTGTTTTTTTCCTTTTCCCCAAACACAAGGGGTTCGATCGAACCCAATAGTTTGACCGAACGTCATTATGGGTTCAGTCGAACCAATGGTTCGACCGAACCCACAAACCCTAAATAAAAATAATCATATTTAAATGGGTTCGGTCGAACATGGGTTCAACCGAACCCCTTAAATATGACAAAAAAATAAAAAACAATCTCATTTCGACTGTCATTTTCACTTCTAAATTTAACAGTTGCTTTCCCTGCGTGCGGTGAACCAAGACCGTGACGACGAGCAAACTGATTTCTTCTTTCCGGCAAACGCAACCTCAACTTCGTCTCTCCAAACTTCATTAACCTGACTTGCATATCGAGCACCAGGTATTTGAAATTCGATTTTTTTAGAGTTCAAAATGCATTTATATGTTAAATTTCAAAACCCTAGATGCAATTTTTTTCAAATTTGTTGAAATCAAATTGGATTTTCTTCCCCATTTTGCATACATTTTTATGCCCTATGTGTAAATGAAATATTCCTTCCCATTTCAACAATCAAAGCTATGGATAGCCTGCTCCTAAATGGAAAGACCAAGTGAAACATATCTAAGAACTTAATAGCATATGGAAACAAACAATATAAAGTTATGAAGTTCAAATAGAACCACAAATTGTATCATTTGTAACATTAAAAATGTCCATCTCTACACATTTTTGGTGGTATGTAGGTATTGCACAATAAGATAGAGGATGTAAACTGATTAAGACTTGGATAGTATTTTAAAAGGAATTTGAGGTGTGGAAACACTTCCCATATTAACCTATCAAGAGATAAATATGCAAAATAGATTTCATTTTAGTTACAAGAAAAATGTATAAATTATAAATTTATAACATAATTATGTACATGGGAAAATCCTCTTTGAAGAAAAATCCCACAACCAAAAACATGAACCAATTATATTATTTGATAATAATATCATTTACAATAAAATATTCATGTGCATACCCCTATAGTAGTATCATCAACATGTGATTCATATGGAGTAATTTCTAGTAGCATGATGATACCTATAAAATCATTATGCTTTCTCCATCTCAAGCACCCATAAATAGGAAAACTTTAAACCATAAACCAAGTGTGGTTTACCAAAGCCATGAGCCAAAATAATGACCTAAAAATGGCATCAAATTTGGCACAAATTCCAACACCATATTCCTTGACTTGGTTTATAGGATGTATTTAGCAAATGCTTTACATCTTGTCAAAAAAATTCAAATCCTCCTCCTCATAACCAACACTCCATTTTTGACATATCCAAACCCATTATTTAAGATGATCTTGATTATTTTCATAATTCTAATCAATATTCTAGTGTAACCCCCCTTTTTTATTCTCTTATGTGTCATATAACATTTCATAAGTAATTCCCATCTTACAATTTCATACAATGCTCTTACAACTTCTTAAATATATAAAAGGGACAACCCTAGTTCAATTAGGATTATTTAATTATTATCACCTACATCCATTCATTACATGTTATTAGTTTTTAGTTGCACACATTATTAGGAAATATGCATTGTCTAAGCAATTGGGGTATATTGCATGTTTGAGAGTGTTTTCCTTGATCTTTTATCTAGTTAAATTAATATCCTTTAAAATCTTGTTTTATGGAGTTTTCATCTTAACTCTAATATGGCTAGCAAATAAAATGACGATTGAATCATTTTTTGATATAATAGATAATGACAACCATATAAAGAGCCACATTAAAGAAGATGAAAAATAATGATCAAGACTATGATTTAGATACATATGTTGCTAAACAAGATATTTTCCTAAATTGATAATTACGTATTGATGCACCTCTCCACCCTAAATATCCTCACTCATTGGCTAGTAATTTATATAATGTATTAGGTGGGTATCCTTAGGGAATTAATACTATTCATAATATTATTATTACTGCCACTCTAATGGATTTAATAATATTGTACCCTCTATGCATCCATCTACCCTTCATCCTCTTATAATGATTCCTCTATCATACTATGAGTTACCACTTCATGGGATCCACCACCCATGTCCTATCGCCTTTTCTCCACTAGTATTTTCTTATCTCCCATCCTTTTATATATGTTCACACCATTGTTACTACTAGCACTATCTATCTGGATAATGTTGCATACCATTCCTCCTTATCCTGTAAATCTAACCTTATAGTGTAGCCCTCCTTCCATTCTTGTGTCATTACCTTTCTAGACCTTCCCCTCTTTATACATTCTCCCTATTTATCTACACTACTCCTACCACTAATATATCCCTATACCTTGGATACACTATTGAAGAAATTTAACTGAATTTCAATATCAAAAAAATTAGACCCATATTTTTAAACGTAAAATGTGTATAATAAAGCACAATCCATGCTTCCTAGTTCAACTTCACTAATATCTATCAAATTAATAGGTTCATTACAATAGATAATCATATAGCCATATTAGTTGTCAAGATAATAGTAAAAGTTTTCAATAGCCATGTTTATCCTTCCACATGCCACCATTAGACATACACATAAGATTCATGAACATCCATACCGATGAGCATCCAAATACAAGAAATATAACTATATATATCATGCTCATAATCAACATAGACATAAAATATCACACCCATCATCAACAAAAATAATAGTTCCCATATCATATTATCTATGTTCTCATGTACAAATGTGTCTTCAAATACATCAAAGCACTCATGAGTAAATTCACTTTGTAGAGCATACACACAATAAAAAGGTGCCCCTAAGGTATTTGTCTCCTATATCTATCCTCTTATCCTATCATTCTCTATGGATATGTTCCACTCATATCTACCACCACTGGTGATAAATGTCTCAATCCTTGTCAAGGTGACTCCTCCTCTCTACCTATATCCTTTCTCAATGAGCTAGATCTATCAGCACACTTCTCCCAAAACACCTCACATTTAAATATTAAAAAAAAAGTTTAATAAATCATACAACATTGATTAAAACTAACTAAACAATATTTAATATTACTAACACCTTATGAATTATTGAATGTCCCCACCTTGAAATTTTATAGCCATGGAATTAATGATCACTTATTCATACTATAGCTTTGTTCTCCAAAACACCTACATTTATATAAAAGTGAATTTTTAAGAAAAATAATATTTAACCTACTTTTAACTCAACAATAATGGATGCATTTCTATCATAAACTCTTCATACTCATAACAGAATCATGGCCTAGGTAGAGTATAAAAAATGTTGTTGCCAACCTCATATGTAAATCTAGAGTTAGAGTGCCAAAATTCTTGAATTTCATCCTATGTACTATTAATTAGCTTCTTATCAACTCATGGAAGCCTACTGCTAAAAGCCCAAGTATGATTTTCAATAGGACTTTCTAATCATGATCTTATTGATAGTACTTTTGATAATGTTTTATGATTTAGGCTTAATTCAAGACAATTTTACCTTAATAATTGAGCCTTTTTAATTTTTTAATTTCTTACTAATGATGGTATTACTTTATGAGCAACTCTTTTATCTTTTTCCTTACTATTGTTTACAATAGAATTGAATGCATTAAAATAAACTTTAACAACAATATTATTTCGATCAAACTTTTTGTTTACATGAATCTTGAAATTTATTTAGTAAAGGTCTCATTTTGTGCATCTTTAGTAATTGTATAAAAATTTGGAATATTTTGGTTAATACATCTTATTGGTAAACCATTCATTGAAATTTTTTTAAGCCCACAACCGAATGGTTTGTGATGAACTCTTGCCTTCAAGAATTTCTATTATGCTAATCAATTTCAAACCATTTTGGGGTTCTTGAATTTTTTTCTATTTTAACAAACTCATTACAAAAAGATGGATTTTGAATTTCTTTTTCTTCTTCACAAAGGTTCTCTCTTCTTATGTAATTTGGAGACACATTAAGTTTCATTGGTTCATGTGAGCTATCAATTTGATCATTGTTATCAACAAGTCGATTATTGAGTGCCATTTCAAATATCATTGGGTTCATATCCACATTAGTCAAGAAATTGTTGATGTATTTCTTTCTTCTTCAATACCTGTAAGTGCTAATCTTATCAATAGGTGTTCCATCAAATTGTATAATATTTTCACATTCATGTTCAACATTTTTATTTTCAATATTATTGTCACTTTCATTTTTTAAACATTTCATTATATTGAACATTAAAATATCCATTTTAAATGTCATTTAGGGAGTAAATAAGGGTGCCTTCATCTTTAGCAATATATATTTATAACAAGTATATATATTTAAGGGTATTATATATTTTTAACTTATATATATAATATGTATGGTTGGATTAGTGAGATATTTATAACAAGTATGCAATGAAGTCAAACTTTATTAGATTTGATTCTTAATAAATTAGTTTTAATAATTCAATTTATAGCTTTATGCAATCTATAAGTTTAAATAGTTTGATGGTATTTAAACTTTATACATGTAAAATATGATAAATGTTTGATTATTTTGCTTTCCAATCTATAAATTTTGATGTTGGCTATATAATTGAAGTTCGTTTATGTTAACAACTATTAGATTAAATATTTTATCTAACTATTTTTCAAATAATTTTTATACTAATCTTTATTATTCTTATTCTTTCTTTCATTGTTTCATTTAAAATTTGAACCATTTTAAAGAATGCTTTATGTTATAGATTATAGTTGTCTTTAATTCTTTTGGTATTTAATGGTATGAAAATATTATTGATGGAGTAGATGAATTATTCCTGGTTATTTTTGAATTTGTATTCCCTTTATCTAGATTTATTATTTACCAAAGTATCATTGCTCTTTTAGGTGTACTGTATATATATATATATATATATATATATATATATATAATACATGGAAAATGCAGATCATGTTCCACCTGTGCTAGATTCTTTGTTTGCAAATACTAGTAATGAGATTAAAAGTTGAGAGATTCATTATACGAGTGCAAACACGAGATATATGGTGAACCATGCATGTTAATATTAGATAGTCTAGAAAAACTAAAAGATGAACTTGAGAGGACTAGTGCATATTCCCCAAATAGAGTAGCTGATATTCTTTCCCGCATGTGGGAAGAAGTACATGGTGACGTTCCCCTTAAACAAATACAAGATAGTGTCACCAAAGAAATGATAAAAGCCACTTGTTTTCCATTTTATCAAAATGTGTGTAAGGTTAGGGGATACCAGGTCACTAGATGTGTCGATCATGCTATGGCCTCATTGATCTACCCATGATTTCTCGTAGCACATGGTCTATACCCAAACAATGACCAGATTCCATTGTATTTTGTTCAGCAGTTGTATGTTGAGGTCCATTTGGGCCTCAAAGTTAACTACCTGGACATTCCACCATATGCTGGTCAGGGGCGTGGTAGGATTGCTGATAAGCCCACCTATCATCGAGAAAATAGACCACCCCCAGTGTTTAGGGTATTGGTTGGTGAGAGGTCTCTTGCTCTCACCCCATCTCTAGCCCCCATAGCGGATGAGGTTGTTGTTGCTTCCCAAGGAAATAGTGAAGTGGTAGGTGACATTCATTTGCCACCACTAGGATATGCGATGATGCGTGCTTGAGTCGGTATTTGATGTCCAGACATTCTTGATCCACACCATTTTTAGCATAGTGGACCACCATGGATCCTTTTACAGTGGTCGACATCCCTACTCCTACATAGCTTGATGCACTTATAGGAGATATGTCATGCATGACTTTGCATTATTTGGCTGAGGACCTGTTGGAGGCATATTCCCACATTGCATCAGACAATGGGATGGGTATATAGAGAGCATGTTAGAAGGCATTTGAGATCGCGAGGAGTTGTTCGTTCGGGGATCCCATCACTCTCGGTTGAGCATAATTATTACTGTCGGGGATCCTCGGTTCATCACGGCGGTTACCGGACTATGGGTTTTACTAATATGTTGATTGGTTTTGGTTCATCATCATAGATGCCATCTCACCTTCATAGTCCTCTACATTCATCATTTATGGCACGACATGGGATAGATTAGATGGATGCAGATGTTGATTCGTCGCTTGATCATTTGGTGGATATGGTGGAAGCTGATTTGAAGAGACTTAGGTCATCCCGAATGCTCGAGATGATGTGCATGTATGTGTGCATGTGCATGTTCAATTCTAACTTTTTCATTATTTTTAAATTTTTTTAACTAGATATTCGTAGCAAGTTGATATATATGTGTGTATATATATTATTCTGGTGGACATACCTCATATCCTCTAGCCTTGCTCGGTCGTGTGCATGTCAGTGTGACTTCGTGGATGAATCTGCTATCGATGGACATGTAGGTTTACATTTTTATATAATCATATGTACATGCAATATATTTATGTATGCATAGATCTAGATTGATATTTAAAATACAGCTCATTTAAAAATAACTTTCATAAAATTTATTTAATATAAATTATATGTATTTAACACATCTTGTACACAATTTTATTTGCGGGGCTCGGCACATCCATCGAGAGCAGGACGTTCTCATTCGGATGGCCATTAAGTCTAGGAGTAGACATTCATGACTGGCTATGCACTCCTAGATTTTCGATCCATTCCCTTCATGTTGATCTTTATGTGTGTCCATTCCATGTCCCTTTATTTCTTATTTATTCCGATCTTTGTGTCCATTTATTTATTCCTTTATCTCTCCCCCCCTGTCTCTCCACCCTTCCTTCTCCCTTCTCTCCCCCCTCTCTCTCTCCGTCTCCCTCCACCCACTCTCCATCTTGGGCTCCTCCTTTTCCTTCCCTTCAGCCTAGGACTCTCACCTTTGCTCCTCTCCACTCCCCCTTCTCTCTCAGTCTCTCCCTCCTGCACCCTCTCCTCTCCTCTGCCATCAGCCTTAGGCCCTAAACCGCCCATGCCCCGTGCCCGGCTGTCTCTCTCTCTCTCAAGTATCTCCCTCCTACCCCCACTCTCCCTTTCTCTCCCACTCCCTCCATATCTCTCTCAAGTCATAATTTAAAACGAATATCATTAATAGATGTGGTTCGACCGAACATGTTTAGAATGTTCAACTGAACCCCTTTCAAATCTATTTTTTTATTGTATGTTGAATGGGTTCGGTCAAACCCCCATTCGACCGAACATTATTTTTTTGTTCGATTGAACCCACTTATTTGCACCCACATCCTCTTAGGGACCAAAATTGCTCAGAATTTTGCACTTCGAAGCTCGATTTGAGAATGAAAATGGAGGAGATCTCAAAAACCCGACTGGTATTAGGTTGCCCTCAAAATGAGCTATCCAACTAATATAATTTTAATATGTTTTGATTATATTATCTATTTGTTTTTTAAGTTTTATTAAATATAGGTTTTTCACCTAAAACAAAACTCTTTGTTCTGCACACGTGGAAAAATAGAAGATTATCAAAAAAAAAAATTTAAAAATATGAGTGCACCAGATATTGGAGTCTTTGATCCAACAAAAAAAAAAAATCGATACATCAGATAAAATTTATGCGTATACGCGTTATGTCTGAATTGTAATTTATTTGACTTTGAAACTTGATTAAAGAAAAATATTGAGTAAAAAAAACTATCTAACCAGAAGCACTAGATATCAGAGTTACAAATCTAATTCGAAAAATAAATTTTATCTTTCAAGGAAAAAAAAAGTTATTATTATCTTGATGCGTCACTTTTTAAAAATATTGTTTTTTGAAAAAAACCAATTTTCATGGGAGATGGAAAAAAGTGCAATCTGATTCCAAAAATTTGAAAAAAATATTTTTAGAATCTACAGACAAAATATGACAAGACTCTAGTTTGCATCATCTTCAAATTCCTCACGGTTTAACCGCTATAGGTGCTCGAATGTGAAGATTTAGTTAAAAAAAAGAAGTCAGTGTCCAGTTTGGCCAAAAATTGTAAACCACTATTGTGGGATCACCTAGGAACTACTCTAATGACATATACAATAGAAAAAATGAAAATGAAAGAGAACCAATTGGTCATTATAGGGCCAACAAATGCACAACATAAGAATAAGAATATGACACAAATCTAACCATTGAAAATCAAATTTTACAAGTTGCTAGCTTCCTACCACTCCTTGAATAATAAATTAATGTCATCTTCAAAAGTGATCTCCTTGAGTTCTCCAAATTGGGTTCTCGTGTCTCTAAATTTTTTCATAGTTTTGACTAGATATTTCTTTTTGTAGGGCCTTCACGAGAAGTATCTAATTTTATTTTGTGTACTCCATTGAATATAGTACACAGATATTAGTGGCAATGTTTTTAATTATCCACCTATATTCTTGTGTCACAAAAAAATGTATCTTTGGACATTTTTACGCTCATTTGAGTCTTTCTTATGGATGTTGGCTTAGTTATTGCCTAGGTTTAATGTTGTAATGTGGTCAACACATTCAAATTATGTCTTGGACCCTTGTGAATCAATAAGAATTCTATGATGTCTTGTAAAAGTGTTGTGAAGTGTTGTAACCCACTTTCACACTTTTCTAGGACCCTTTTATTATAATTCACTCAAATAACCTCTTTTTATCACTTACCAAGCCTTATTTCAAAGTGTTGTAACAAACTTTTACGCTTTTCTAGGCTTGTCATCACTAATTTGACCCTTTCTTATCTTTAAATGGCCCCTTAATGCACTTACAAGCTTTACTTAAGTGTGTTTTAGAGAATAATCCCGTTAAACATTATTAAATACACTTTAATTCCCAACACCCATTAAAGTTGCCCTAGTGGGACCAAGTCACCACCATGGGCAACTTAGCCCCACTTGGCACAAAAATAAAAATTATTTCAAAATTCTGGCAGGATATTATTCTCTCAACCTGAGATCGGCCTGTGATGTGGTATTTTCGAGAAATTTTGTATAATCAAGTATAAATAAAGGGTTTTCCCCTCATTTTTCATCTTCCAATCTCCTAATTTTCTTAATACTCTAATTCATCATTCTCAAGCATTCTAGGCATTCTGAAGCATACATTCATTAGAGCTTCTAATTGCATATCTTCATATTTCTACTTCAAGGGTTTGGTGAGTTGTAGCATTGCATGTTGTTCATTTATCATTCTCTTTCCATTTCATTTCATTTTCAAGGGTCTGATTACCAAATCAAGGTTTGACCAAGGAAAATCCCTATTCACTAACCCTTAACCCTTTTCCCCCTCTCTACATGTGTGTTTTGCAGGTCTTGTATACAAATTTGTCAAAGAGAAAGGTGTTGAAAGGTTTCATCATTTCATCAAAGTCATTCAAAGTCAAAAAACCCTAAAAGAAGCTTGGAGATCACCTATAGACTGATTTTTTTGGATTCAGATTCAGACACTTGTTAGGAACCAAAGTGCAAATCGAGAGCTATAGGTTGCATCTTCGAAATTCCAAAAAGCTGAAGGTGGACTAAGTCACCATTAGTGGTGAATTAGTCCCACTGCTAGGCCTAAAAAGTGATTTATGTATTTTTGGATACCCTTTTGGCTAAAACTTGTTCTGGCAAAATCTCCCCAAAACAAGACTAAGTCGCCCAACCTGGTGTAAGTGTCCCAGTTGGCTTCAACAACAAATTCTATAGGATTCCAGAGCTTCTCTGTAGAGCACATTCTAGTTTCCAAGAGCACCTCTTCAGTTTCATTCATTTATGTTGCAGTTCGTTCGCATTCTTAAGTCATTTTGCATATCACATTGTGGTTTCAAACATTTTTTATTTCAATAGTTTGGCATTAATAATCAATAGCTTTTATTAGTTTATTTCATTTAGGACATTACATTTAGGCATATTTCATCCATATCTCATTAGTCTTGAGTGGGGACATTGCACATTTTGGCCTACCTCTCTCCTTTTAGGTGAAAAACCCTAGAAGTGTTAGGGAGTCTTGTGGTGCCAAAATCTTTGTCCACAATTCTTTTTCGCAATAATTTCCATATTCTTAGTCCTAAATGGTGCATTGACTATCAAGAAAAGGGCCTTTAAATCAATCTAATAGGTGTATTGCATGGATATTTGTGCCACTCATTCTTCCTCTTACTGAATTATCTTATTCATTTTTATCTTCTTGTAATTATATCTTCCCAAGGCCTTTCTAGAAATGGTAAGGATTGATATAATCCAATATTTTGACTTCCCCCTTTGTAACTTGACATGTCTTGCAATCTTGAATAAATTTGCTCATTTCATTTATATTTATGGCCAAAAATAGTTGGCATTCACAAATTCCATAAACTTATCTACTGTAAAATGATATGCTAAACTACCATTATGCTTATCCTTGATCAATTCTCCCTCATTGAGCTTTCATGAGTGCAAAATTAATTACCCTTCAAGAACATCTCATTTTAAATAAAATAATCAAGTCACTTATTTCTATCTATATTTTTTGGTTCATTACATTCTCTCCATGCTTCCATATAATTAGGACTAGCTCCATATGTACAAATATTTCAACTCTTTAAATCCAACAACCATTATTGTCATATCTATAAAAAAAAATGTCTCCTACTTGTTACATCAACTACCTTATTTGAATTTCCACTTCTATGCTTCAATGCAAAATTATAACAACACTGATCATGCATTTGCTACACCATTTCTATAGTGATGCTATATTTTTAAAAATATATTGATTGTGTTTTATTGAGTTTTGTTTGTGGTAAGTTTTTGTGCAGTATAATAATTAAAAAAGTGCTCATTTCATTGCTTATGTAACCCTCTATACGGGCTGAGTAGATGAATAAGGGAAAGAGTAATCAAATTAGCATTCAATAGGGTTTGGAGCACATATAATCTAGATGTTCAATCAACTTTGTAAATTTCTTACTTGTTGGAGGCTTAAAATAAACAATGTTAGAAGTAGTAGGCATATGATTAGTTTTAGGTTTAGATTTTTTCGTGTGATTACCATATTCAACTTGGAAGGGTATGAAGGTATAGAATATATGTGTGAGGAAGGTGAAACACTAACACAATGAGATGAGGGGATGCCAATAGCAGTAGCTAGAGGGCACAAAAGAGGGAATGGAACTAGTGGGATTAGAGATAAATGGTTCACTTGTAGAAGAATAGGTGGAAAAGGTACTAAAGAAACATAAGAGGTGGGGGTCACACTAGAAGTAACAACAATAGATGTAGGCATTATGAGAGGGTCTAACTCAATATGAGAGAATGAAGGCAAAATGAAAGAGCAAGGTTGACTAGGTAGAGAAGATGCACCATTCAAAAAAGAAGAGACAATTGTAGTACCAATGTTATAAAGAATTTGTGTACATAAAAGAGCTTTGAACAACAAATTATAAAAAAAATTAGTTAATTATATTGAAGAGGTGGCATTAACAATCACTTCAAAAAGTAATTATCTACTAAAAAAAGATTGTACTTATCCACATATATATCATGATTAAAAATATATATCTTGATAGTGTTTGGGTCGGTTGGCATATGGGTATGTCCTAGCCATGTATACCTCTGGCTACAGTGAGTACCTACGTGTGCCCTTTCCACGGGGTATCACTATGTGGAGTGTGTTCTGCGCGTGCCTACTTTTGCGGAGCCACAGACACATTGCCATGCGGTGTACGACCAGTACGTGCCTTCTCCGGCTGGCGTATGACCATTTCGAAGATTGTGAATCTTCTTTTGGTTATTGATGATATTCACCTTGATTGTGAGGACCAAAAAAAATTGATTTATCTTGTTTGTGATGGTTTAGCCACACCTTGTGAAATTTCTTTGCTCGTAGCCCTCGAGGTTACACATGATTAAGTGTTGAAATTGCGTGCATTTCTTGCTTTATTACTGAAATTGAATCTTTATTGATATTTATTTATGATCTTTGGTGGCTAAACTAATTTTCTATTTATTGTTTTCAAATGTTAGTCTTGTGTTGTAATGTGATTCCTCATCAAGAACAGGAGAGCCGGACTCGGTTGAGTGTATAGGAGGAAGTAGACGCAGGGAACCTTGAGGATGGGGGTATGTGAGGCTGTTACACAGCTAAGACCCACTACCCACCTATGTGTGATGATTGTCTCTTGGAGGCTAACCACCTTATTCAACTAGAGATAGGTCATTGTGGTCTTGTTTGGATGGTCTCACCATGTGTGTGTGGCCTAACACCATCAAACCACCGAGTGTGAGGTATGAACTATTGTGAGATTGATATTGGCTCTTGGCTCATGGATTATGTATCATGGATTAGTATGCTTCTTACTAGCGTCCAGATGGACCCTTGTGTAGCCTCATGATGTGATTCCCAGTGATGTAAGTATGTATGTATGTATGTATACATGCATGTTTCATCTTGGATAGGGATTCATATGAAAAGTTCAAAAGTTGGCTTATTGTGTTTTAGAAAGTGTAAATTGTTATATTTTGTTTAAAATGATGTCAAATATGTTCTCATGTGTGAGATTGAAAGTGTGTTTGGAAAACAATTATTGTTGCAAATTATGGTGTTTTGGAAAGAATTGAGTGCTTATGCATCTTCTTTACCCTTTTCTTTGTGGAATTAATGTGTATCTCAACCTATCCTTGGATGAATGTGGATGTTTAAATAAATGCTTATGATGAGGATTGTGGCATGTGATGTTAGTAAGATTAACTATCTTATTTTGTTTCATGTTGAGAATTTATGAGTAAAGTATATGTCAACATATTGATAGTGATTCTTAGAAAGGTGAGTTCTAAAAGGATGTCCTTTCTATTTCGTTTAGTGATAAATGATGTATATTACATTTCTCATTCTTGGAATGAAGTACAATCGTTTAATATTGATCATTATATTTTGAGTACTAATGTGTGCCATGGCTGCATATTAAGTTTACATGACTTCCAGGAGTAAGTCAAATCTTAGGGAGGGAGGATGTAACACCGCTCTAAACCTAGGCTGGTAAGATAGTATTTTGAAGTTGATTTGATATTTCAATTGTTAAATGTTATCATAATGAGATTAGACATTGGTGATTATGGAAAATTATATCATGGTTAGTTATTATTTCGGATTACAAGCTTATATATTTATATACTGTTTTCATTGCTTTGTATGATTATTGGCAGGAAAGGGATAATGTCGTAACACTCATATTTGAGAGGCTTACGATGTCAGGACTCCCTTCCTGATGATGGATGTTTTGACTATATGATATATGTATATGCACATGTACTTTGACGTGTAATTGGAAGTGATGCACGTACTGAGTATAGACTCCGCTTGGATCTATAGGCATGAGCATACTCATATTGCCCAATGGTAGCTACTAGAGGTAGTCACAAGCCAAATTTCCCCTACCCTAGCCCACTGTACCCTATCAGGGCAGTGTTTTCCTTGTTGATGTCTTACCATCTGGTTACCTAACAGTAACGTCTGAAGCACCTTTCAGTTTTATGTTCCAGTGCACCTTTCTATTGTATGTGCTTTACCAGTATGTCTTATTGAGGTATTTTGTTATGGTTTTCGTGAATCTCTTATATGGCATTTTATAGTATTTTATTGATGGGAGATTTAAATGGTTTTATCCATGAGATTTTAAAATATGTTATTTTAAATTATTTTATTAATCCATTTTGTTAGCTCTCATAGTCTTATTTAAATCTTATTTGGGGAGCTTTAATAAATTTTTTTAATTAAATGCTTTAATAGCTTATTTATTTAAATGCCTTATTTTATTTTATTGTTTTTGGGGAGCAATTAGGTAAAGGGGCAGGTTGTCTTTGGTATATATACTTTTATTCATTTTGTTTTGGGGAGTTATCTTTTAGGGAGGAAAATATAAAATGGAAGGTTTTATTTTTGGGGGGGATTATTCTTTTTGGAAAGGAAGAAATTTTCTATTTTGGAAGGAGAAGAGAAACCCCCATGAATTGGGCAGAAGAGTTTGGAAGAAAGGGGGAGAAGAAATTTGTGGGCATCTGATCGTTGGTTTCAGCTTGCCACACCCTCCTTGTTGTCCTGTTATGGAACCCAACCGCGCCTTCTTTGCAGAGTATTGTGTCATTTCAATTTTTGGGAAACATTGAGGTATTTTTTTGTTTCTTCTTTGAATTTCTAAGATTATAAATGTATGCATGAGTGCATGTTTTAAATGCTTTGGGAATCTTGGCTACTAGGTGTTGCTATGGCATTTGGAATTTAATTTGGGAAGTCTGAGTTTTTTTAAAAATCTGTACAAATCCCTTAGTTTAAACTCAAATCCAGTTTTGGGATTCACTTGAAAATGCCCAAATCTCAATTGGGTTGGAGTCCAAATCGAATTTAGACCACTTTTTGTTTTGGCCAAAATTTGTATAACTTGTTAAAAACATTTTTTTTATTGCTGCTCATTATCCCCTTTCTAAAAATGAATTTTAAGGGTGGATTTCATGTTGAAATGCCAAGATCTCAACTAGGTCTTTGGCAGATTTTATTTCTGGGCACTTTCGTTTTTTGCCCAAATTTGTGTCTTCTTGTAAAATAACGTTTTTCATTGCTGATATTTTACCGCTTGTTAAAAATGTAAAATAAAGTTTGATTCCATGTTGACACGTTAAAATATGAACTGGGTCGGGTTTAGAATTTTAATCTGGGCACTTTGAATTTTTATGTAATTTTTATGCCTCTTTCCATGTTGCATTTTAGCTATTAAATGTGCCTTGCTACAACAATATTAGCTTGGCTATTTTAAATGGTTTCTATGATTGAAAGTTGTGGCTTTTCCTCTTGTTTCATGTTTGTTGGATTCCTCGTTTGGTTAAACGAGATGGTGTAAAACATTTATATGGTAATGAGTCCTCGTGCATGGCCTTGAGCACTTGTAAAGGCTAAGGATGCACTCAAGATGGTCTATCCGTCTATAGGGCGTTGAGTTATCCATCTGCATGGCGTTGATTTGGGCATGATTGTTTTTTTCTTGTCCGTATGAGAGGTATCCTTGCTTCCGTGTGATGCCATCCCTTCGAGCACACATGATGACATCTCATCTAGTCTGCACTCTAGTACCTATAACTCTATAGTCTTGACTAGCACCTGACATGTCATTGTACGAGCATCTTATGTTGTGATATTGGATTTAATGCTTTGAATTCTATGTTTGCTCTATGTCTGATGTGAGTGTTGGCCTTTGTTACCCTTGCCTTGTTTTCTGCTTGGGCCTTGTGACTACCTCCGAGCACGGTGGGGTGGCATCTTTGGAGTCCACATGGTAGGGAGCATTGCCACTGGGGACTGACGTACATGTTACTTGAGCACTAGTTGGAGTTGTCCGCTCTTGTGTTATTTTATTCATTGGTATATCTTACTCTTGGCTATGCCTTTGTACTTTTGTATATTCCTTTATGAATATTGTACTCTTTTGAGAGAGATGATGTAAACATATAAATTAATGAGAAGAAATGTGATGTTTTATTTTGGCTTACGAGTTCTGATGTGGGTATCGGACTTGCTTGTATTATGATGATCATAATGGATTTTTCTTCAATATTTTCCATGCAAAAATTAGATTTTTGGTTGTATATTTCCTTTATGCTTTAGTTTGCTCAAGTTTCGGAGCAACGCCGCCTTTTGTTAATGTTTTGTGTTGTGGATGCAAATGTTCCGGAGTAACGCCGCCTTGTGTTAATGTTTTGTGTTGCAGCTGCAAAAGTTTCAAAGCATCGCTGCCCTCTGGTTGTTGTTTTGTGTAGTTGTTGCCAAGGTTTCGGAGCAGCGCTCTTAAGGTTCCGGAGCAGCGCTGTTAAGGTTCCAGAGCAGCACTGTGAAAGTTTCAGAGTATCGCTGAAAGTTCTGGAGCAACGTTGTTAAAGTTCTGGAGCAACGCTGTTAAAGTTCTGGAGCAGTGCTGAAAGTTCTAGAGCAATGCTATTAAAGTTCCGGAGCAGCGCTGCTAAGGTTCTGACACATTTTCCCTGGAGCTATCTTATTTGCTCTTGTCCGGTTTTTCTTTGGAGGGTAGATTAATCCTCCCCCTTGGGTTGCATTAGGCCATGCTTGGCCTTGTAAGTTGTCGATTTATTGTATTGTAAATTGCTTTGTGTGCAAGTTATTCTTTAGCCCTGCTAAGGTTCTGACGCATTTCCCCTAGAGCTATCTTATTTGCTCTTGTCCGGTTTTTCTTTGGAGGGTAGATTAATCCTCTCCCTTGGGCTGCATTAGGCCATGCTTGGCCTTATATGTGGTCATTTTAATGTATTAGAAACTAATATTTGTGTAAGTTATTCTTTATGTTAAAATAAATAAATTATGTTGTCCTCTTTTGGCTCTTACCCTTCGGGGTTTGTGTAGCGGGATGTTACATCTGGTATCAGAGCCTATGTTCACACACTGGGAGCTCTAGCATACTTGAGCCTTCTATGTTATGTTGTGTTTGGCGTGTGTGGCGTGAGCTTGTTATATTGTTTTCTTTGTCATGTTGATTAGTGTTCATGCCTTAGTATGGTGTATAGACCATCCTTGTGATGATCTATTTTAATGTGTTCCTTGTTTCCTTTAGGATGCCCCTAAGGGCAAAGCCAAAGGCAAAGTTAGAGGTGGAGCCCATGTTGCAGCACTGGGATCCATGCTTATGTTTGATGCTTTCTTGGTGTGTTGTGTGTGGTGGATGGCAACAAGTGTTTTTGTTTCCCGCCCCTTTCATGTCCTGTTGAGGAATGCTTCTGTGTGAGGTTTAGTTAGACCCTGGAGCCTACTGAGGAGTGTATTCTTATTGGTCTCCTTCTTGATGTGTGGATTTATCGCTGTGTAAAGGGTTGTGACCCTTGAGTAGTTCCTGAGTGGTTGTAGCCCATGTGATTGCAGTGTGCTTGATGTGGGTGTTCCAAGTGCTTGTTGTGGCAAGATAGTCATAGGACCTATTGCTTGAATGCGTCAGTATGGTGTTTTAGAGGATTGAGTCTCCCAACCCTAGCTTGTGTTTCAGAGGAATGATGCCTCCTAGTCCGTGCCTTACCCTACGGGATTGGAGTGATTCCCTTGGTTGTGAGTCTCTCGAGGTTGAGATTGATTACTTTCTTATATCATGTGTTGCAGGTGGGCATGTTGGACCTAAGTTGTTGGTGGGTTGCAGGTGACATGTGTTGCCTAAATTACCCTTGCTTGGTTTCATTGTTCATGAATTGGAAGGTCTGTTTGACCTTGAGGGTGCCAAGAAGTTCCTTTTGTGTATTCTCTTCTTGAGTTTTCTATTTTCGTTATCATGTAAGTTTCGATGCATGTCTTCTTGTGCTTTACCTCATTGTGCAAGCGATTGCTAGATTGATCCTGTGTGGTTTTGGAGTTGTTTTTGCATGTTATATTGCATTGAAATTATGAAATATGGTAATAGAAATGAATGATCGTTTTGTTAGTTCATAGAGATTATTGCATGCTCTCGCATGATTGATGCATTTATGTGGGAGTGTGTGTGATGATGAAACCATGTTTGCACTCATGCCTGTGTTAGAATTGTAAATCCCTCTCTCTCTTCCCATTGGTTTAATGAAGATGCTTATCTTTAAATATGTGGTGTATTGAAAACCATTGTATGCTTGTCTCTTATGAGTAGATGTTTATGCATTCATGAAAGTTTCTTTTATTAGTTCAACCTTGGGTAAAGGACCTAAGTCCCCAAGTTGCATTAATAATCATGGAACATGTATGAATTTGATTAAGAAATCATTCTGTATTAAGTAAAGTTTAGAGGAAAGGGAATAGCGAAACAATTGGCATGTTAATGATAAATGCAAAATATTAAATGCATGTTGAAGTGATAATGTTGCATACTTTGTCTTGGGTAAACATTTTAATGATATTGCACTGTGTGGGAAATAAATGTGGTTAACATATATGTGTATTAATGTGATTTACCACCTAATAAAAGTGAATGTGAATGTGAGAGAGTTATCATGGCATTGTTGGTTTACTCCATGTAGCACTATGATGTATTGTATGGATGTTGGGAGTACATGTTCTTGGAAAATTGTACTATTCTTGCATAATTAGAGGTGGATAATGGTTTTATTTTGATAAGAGGAAATTAGAAATTGGAAAAAGGTACTCCCTGTTATGTGAACATCCTATGTTGGTGCACATGTTGAGTGTTGTGAATACCCCATACTTGCTTTGTGTGCCCATGGGATGGTGAGACTGTGTACCCATCCATGGAGGATATGTTGTATTTGGGGTGTGGTATTTACCATACCATTATGTGTGCTTGTATGTTTGTTACCTGATTGAGGGCCAACCCACGTGTGGTTGAAATTTACATATATATTAAGAGCAACCAAAAGTTAGTTTCATAGAATCTCTTCTTTTGGTTCTCTAGTCCCTCAATCCGTCCAGGGGTAGTAGAAGCCACAAAGTTCCTTGGGTGGAGTGTGCATCATAAGCATGTTGCGGCGCAGAGCGTTCTCAGCTCAACCAATCCCGAGGAAAGTACTCACTACTTCCCCTTATGATGGATCATGGTACTTGATCCATATGTGCTAGCCTAATCCCCACAGTTTTGTGTATAGAAGCATTGGTTTATTAGTATTGCTTGGCCATCCGTAGGGACGTTGAGATGGCATTAGTGAGTCGACCTTGTCCACATGAGAGGTAAGACTCGAGTAGCCCCATATTTATATACTCATATATGCACTATTTATTCCATATCTTCACGTGTTCTACCATGATGCCATAGATATGATGCCACACCACACTGATGTTCTAACATAGTGTTGGTGATGATGCCACGTGCTTAGATGCGTGAAGGTGCACTATGATATTGTGTTATGGTAGCCTACTTGTGTGATGAGCATGATGGGGCCTCATACACTTGTAGAGGGACACTCATGTTTTCTCTCGATAGTGTTTGGGTCGGTTGGCATATGGGTATGTCCTAGCCATGTATACCTCTGGATACAGCGAGTACCTACATGTGCCCTTTCCACGGGGTATCACTATGTGGAGTGTGTTCCGCGCGTGCCTACTTTTGCGGAGCCATAGACACATTGCCATGCGGTGTACGACCAGTACGTGCCTTCTCCGGCTGGCGTATGACCATTTCGAAGATTGTGAATCTTCTTTTGGTTATTGATGATATTCACCTTGATTGTGAGGACCGAAAAAAATTGATTTATCTTGTTTGTGATGGTTTAGCCACACCTTGTGAAATTTCTTTGCTCGTAGCCCTCGAGGTTACACATGATTAAGTGTTGAAATTGCGTGCATTTCTTGCTTTATTACTGAAATTGAATCTTTATTGATATTTATTTATGATCTTTGGTGGCTAAAATAATTTTCTATTTGTTGTTTTCAAATGTTAGTCTTGTGTTGTAGTGTGATTCCTCATCAAGAACAGGAGAGCCGGACTCGGTTGAGTGTATAGGAGGAAGTAGACGCAGGGAACCTTGAGGATGGGGGTATGTGAGGTTGTTACACAGCTAAGACCCACTACCCACCTATGTGTGATGATTGTCTCTTGGAGGCTAACCACCTTATTCAACTAGAGATAGGTCATTGTGGTCTTGTTTGGATGGTCTCACCATGTGTGTGTGGCCTAACACCATCAAACCAATGAGTGTGAGGTATGAACTATTGTGAGATTGATATTGGCTCTTGGCTCATGGATTATGTATCATGGATTAGTATGCTTCTTACTGGCATCCAAATGGACCCTTGTGTAGCCTCATGATGTGATTCCCAGTGATGTAAGTATGTATGTATGTATGTATAAATGCATGTTTCATCTTGGATAGGGATTCATATGAAAAGTTCAAAAGTTGGCTTATTGTGTTTTAGAAAGTGTAAATTGTTATATTTTGTTTAAAATGATGTCAAATATGTTCTCATGTGTGAGATTGGAAGTGTGTTTGGAAAACAATTATTGTTGCAAATTATGGTGTTTTGGAAAGAATTGAGTGCTTATGCATCTTCTTTACCCTTTTCTTTGTGGAATTAATGTGTATCTCGACCTATCCTTGGATGAATGTGGATGTTTAAATAAATGCTTATGATGAGGATTGTGGCATATGTGATGTTAGTAAGATTAACCATCTTATTTTGTTTCATGTTGAGAATTTATGAGTAAGGTATATGTCAGCATATTGATAGTGATTCTTAGAAAGGTGAGTTCTAAAAGGATGTCCTTTCTATTTTGTTTAGTGATAAATGATGTATATTACATTTCTCATTCTTGGAATGAAGTACAATCATTTAATATTGATCATTATATTTTGAGTACTAATGTGTGCCATGGCTGCATATTAAGTTTACATAACTTCCAGGAGTAAGTCAAATCTTAGGGAGGGAAGATGTAACACCTCTCTAAACCCAGGCTGGTAAGATAGTATTTTGATGTTGATTTGATATTCCAATTGTTAAATGTTATCATAATGAGATTAGACATTGGTGATTATGGAAAAGTATATCATGGTTAGCTATTATTTCGAATTACAAGCTTATATGTTTATATATTGTTATCATTGCTTTGTATGATTATTGGCAGGAAATGGATGATGTCGTAACACTCATATTTGAGAGGCTTACAATGTCATGACTCCCTTCCTGATGATGGATGTTGTTTTGACTATATGATATATGTATATGCACATGTACTTTGACGTGTAATTGGAAGTGATGCAGGTACTAAGTATCGACTCCACCTAGATCCACAGGCCTGAGCATACTCATATTCCCTGATGGTGGTTATTGGAGGTAGTCACAGGCCAAATTTCCCCTACCCTAGCCCATTGTACCTTGTCAGGGCAGTGTTTTCCTTGTTGATGTCTTACCGTCCGGTTACCTAATGGTAACGTCCAGAGCACCTTTCAACTGTATGTTTCGACGCACCTTTCTATTGTATGTGTTTTACTAGTATGTCTTATTGAGGTATTTTGTTATGGTTTTCGTGAATCTCTTATATGGCATTTTATAGTATTTTATTGATGGGAGATTTAAATGGTTTTATCCATGAGATTTTAAAATATGCTATTTTAAATGATTTTATTAATCCATTTTGTTAGCTCTCATAGTCTTATTTAAATCTTATTTGGGGAGCTTTAATAAGTTTGTTTAATTAAATGCTTTAATAGCTTATTTATTTAAATGCCTTATTTTATTTTATTGTTTTTGGGGAGAAATTAGATAAAGGGACAGCCTTGTCTTTAGTATATATACTTTTATTCATTTTGTTTTGGGGAGTTATCTTTTAGGGAGGAAAATATAAAATGGAAGAAGGTTTTATTTTTGGGGGGGATTATTCTTTTTGGAAAGGAATAAATTTTCTGCTTTGGAAGGAGAAGAGAAACCCCCATGAATTGGGCAGAAGAGTTTGGAAGAAAGGGGGAGAAGAAATTTGTGGGCATCTGATCATTGGTTTCAGCTTGCCATACCCTCCCTGCTGTCCTGTTATGGAACCCAGTCGCGCCTTCTTTGCAGAGTATTGTGTCATTTCAATTTTTGGGAAACATTGAGGTATTTTTTTGTTTCTTCTTTGAATTTCTAAGATTATAAATGTATGCATGAGTGCATGTTTTAAATGCTTTGGGAATCTTGGCTACTGGGTGTTGCTATGGCATTTGGTTGTTTAGTTTCCTTTTCAGTCTGGTTATGGAATTTAATTTGGGAAATCTAAGTTTTTTTAAAAATTTGTACAAATCCTTTAGTTTAAACTCAAATCCAGCTTTGGGATTCACTTGAAAATGCCCAAATCTCAACTGGGTTGGAGTCCAAATCGAATTTCGATCACTTTTTGTTTTGGCCAAAATTTGTGCAACTTGTTAAAAACATTTTTTTATTGCTGCTCATTATCCCCTTTCTAAAAATGAATTTTAAGGGTGGATTTCATGTTGAAATGCCAAGATCTCAACTGAGTCTTTGGCAGATTTTATTTTTGGGCACATTCATTTTTTGCCCAAATTTGTGCTTTCTTGTAAAATAACATTTTTCATTGCTGCTATTTTACCGCTTGTTAAAAACATAAAATAGAGTTGGATTCCATGTTGACACGTTAAGATATGAACTGGGTCAGGTTTAGAATTTTAATCTGGGCACTTTGAATTTTTATGCCTTTTTCCATGTTGCATTTCAGCTATTAAATGTGCCTTGCTACAACAATATTAGCTTGGTTGTTTTAAATGGTTTCTATGACTGAAATTTGTGGCTTTTCCTCTTGTTTCATGTTTGTTGGATTCCTCGTTTGGTTAAACAAGATGGTATAAAACATTTATATAATAACAAGTCCTCGTGCATGGCCTTGAGTGCTTGTAAAGGCTAAGGATGCACTCAAGATGGCCTATCCGTCTGTAGGGCGTTGATTTGGGAATGATTGTGTTTTCCTCGTCCATATGAGAGGTGTCCTTGTTTCTGTGTGATGCCATCCCTTTGAGCACACATGATGACATCTCATCCGGTCTGCACTCTAGTACCTATAGCTCTATAGTCTTGACTAGCACCTGACATGTCATTGTACAAGCATCTTATGTTGTGATATTGGATTTCATGTTTTGTATTCTATGTTTTCCCTATGTCTGATGTGAGTGTTGGCCTTTGTTACCCTTGCCTTGTTTTCTGCTTGGGCCTTGTGACTACCTCTGAGCACGGTGGGGTGGCATCTTTGGAGTCCACATGGTAGGGAGGTGTTGCCACCGCCATTGGGGACTGATGTACAAGTTACTCAAGCACCAGTTGGAGCTGTCCTCTCTTGTGCTATTTTATTTGTTGGTATATCTTACTCTTGGCTATGCCTTTGTACTCTTGTATGTTCCTTTATGAATATTGTACTCTTTTGAGAGAGATGATGTAAACATATAAATTAATGAGAAGAAATGTGATGTTTTATTTTGGCTTACGAGTTCTAATGTGGGTATCAGACTCGCTTGTATTATAATGATCATAATGGTTTTTTCTTCAATATTTTCCATGCAAAAATTAGAGTTTTAGTTGTATATTTCCTTTATGCTTTAGTTTTCTCAAGTTCCGGAGCAACATCGCCTTTTGTTAATATTTTTTGTTGCGGTTGCAAAAGTTTCAGAGCAACGCCGCCTTGTGTTAATGTTTTGTGTTGCAGTTGCAAAAGTTTCAGAGCATCTCCACCTTCTGGTTGTTCTGTGTAGTTGTTGCCAAGGTTCTGGAGTAGTGTTGTTAAGGTTCCAGAGCAGCGTTGTTAATGTTTCTGAGCAATGTTGAAAGTTCCGGAGCAGCGCTATTAAAGTTCCGGAGCAGCGCTAAAAGTTCCAGAGCAGCGCTGTTAAAGTTCTGGAGCAGCGTTGTTAAAGTTTCGAAGCAGCGCTGCTAAGGTTCCAACCCATTTTCCCTAGAGCTATCTTATTTGCTCTTGTCCAGTTTTTCTTTGGAGGGTAGATTAATCATCTCCCTTGGGCTACATTTGGCCATGCTTGGCCTTGTATGTGGTCGTTTTAATGTATTGAAAACTGATCTTTGTGTAAGTTATTCTTTATGTTAAAAAAAAAAAAAATTATCTTGTCCTCTTTTGGCTCT